>BMAW01113297.1:754286-800752 GCA_019974015.1 Nephila pilipes
CGAATCAAATTCACTGTTGCCTTCGAAATAGCTAATTTTTTAACTGTGACTTAAACTATGAGACTATTGAGAGAAAATACGTTCTTATACAATGTATTAAAATTATTGCTATTTTTATAAGAAAGATTAATTATATAAACTTATAGCGAACAAACAAAACTTTGAAACGTATACTGAAACAACTTATACTGAAATTATAGAAACGAAGTAATGCAAACGAGAAGATCAAATAAGAAGTATATAAGGATATAATAGGAATTTTTATTATTTAAAATGAATATTTAAAAAGAATTCCATATTTTTTCCTGTTAAAACTTTTCGAATTTTAATTAATTCAGTTTTTACAGACGAAGGATTGTTTTATTATTAATTCTAATAATTTTCATCACTCTGATGTAAATATTTATATAACATTAAGCTTATCCAAATATTTCCCAATCCTCTAGTTGAATTTAAAACACCATTTTTTTTTAACGAAAATATAAAAAGCACGTAACAAAACAGAAGGCTGTTCTTTAAATAATTAACCTTTTTAACCCTTTTCTTTCTCAGTTTATACTTTAAATTTTGAGATTTTTCTGCTTTATCTTAACGACGAATTTTTTTCAGCAAAAATTGTAAATTCCCAAAATAGATTATTTGAAAGGAAGATAGTGCATTTTAAATTAAATTCTTTTTCACTGGCACGACAGCCCTGGGTGGCTTCTGGCCTTTCTCAGAATTCCATTCCATGCCGTCCTAGACGGCCGGGTATTTCTTTCTTTGAATTTCGTTACAAGAAGTTTTTCCCCGGGTTTGGGTTGTTAGCCCCACGCCCCAACCTGAGGACAAGTCCCCTGATACAGTTCTTAGGGGCAGGGTGCCCGGCTATACCACCAGACACTAGATACCCATTTCAGTCGCCGCTTACGACATGCATGAACTACATTGAGACTAATTCTTTCACACCCGGGCACCATACGGGTATTAAATTAAATTAATTCACCATTTTAAGTAAAAGCGTCGCATTTGTGTTTGTAATACCTAGAAACTCGTAGAAACGAAGAGTGACCCAAAATTCCATGACGCATTAAAAAAATAATATAAAGTCAAGTGATTATTGTGTAAGAATTCAACTAGGAATAAAATGCTTACCATAATGAGAATTTTATTTTGAAAAATATGAAATTTTTCTATAACTCCATGCTTGGATGTTCATTTAACACAAAAACCTAATAACAATGATAAATAAAAAAATATATACCTTACCTCAATTTATACAAGAAGTTTTGACCTAATTGTTTTCGTTTTTCAAAAACAAAATATATCTACAATGACGATGAATTATTACGAGTCACACTCATATGTGTTAATTATTATATTTTATAATTATTGGTGAAATGTCATCGAATAATTCATAACATGTTTAAAGACCGATAGCATAAGAAGGAGTAAGCATGTGTCAAATTCAAATTTGACCACATTAGGCAAATAGTCATAAGCTCATGTTTCCGTCGAGTCGTGGGTTCGAGTCCTGATGTCACTGAAAATCCGATGTGTAGCGGAGGTGATGCTCGTTCAATCTCTCGATGTTCCAAGTACTCCCAATGTCTGGAAAGGAGGGTGCTAGTCCAGGTGTCGTCCTTGTTACTTTATTAAGGCTCAAAATTATTAATTCCGTCACCAGTAGCCCAATTTTCGACTCTAAGTGCAAAATTAATAAAACTATTAATCAATCGTGTCAAACGCCAAGATATATAACAATTAAAAGGAAGGCTTAAATGCATAAAAATACTTTTATTTTTGTGAAACGTGGGCTTATTTTGGTAAAAAATTATATAAAAATAATAAAAAATACTACAAAGCTCCTGTTTTCTGCCAAGCTTTTGACATTTTTCTATACAGCTCCCTCTTTGTAGAAAGTGTTTTCGAGTGGGTTTACACTGGTTACTTTCAAAACTGATCCACAAAGAATATAATTAATTTTGGATCTGACAAGGGAATGATTTTCTTTCATAAATATAAGCAACTGCTCTCTCTGATAGGGCCACGGTAGCCTAGTGGTCAAGGTCGTGGACTAGCGGCCGGCGGTTTTCGTTCAGTCGCGGGTTCGATCATTGGCCGCCAAAGACCCGCCGTGTAGCCGGGGCTGATGCACGTTAAATCTGTTAGAGGTCCAAAGTCCTCCCGTTGGTGTGGATGTTATGAGAGGGGGTGCTAGCTCAGGTGTCGTCCTCGTCACTTGACCGTGGCTCAAAATTACGAGGTCCGTCGCCAATAGCCCTTATGTTGCTTCTAGTGCGACGTTAACAAAAACTAAGCTCTCTCTGATAAGTACTACTAAAGATGGAGATAATTTCAAATGAAAATTTTTCAGGTATTTTTAAACACAGCTGCCAAAAATTTGTGAAAAAAACTCAGATATTTAATTCCCTCGAATTTTCGCCCTCAAATCTGAGAGATTATTGACACACACACTCAAGCGCAGTAATTTTTTATATAAATATTCATATATTACAGAAAAATTGCAAAAATTGTTCCATTTTGTTTTGTACAGCAAAATTTTCATTAAAATGATTTTTACACATCGATCGTCATATTGATTGATCGTCATAATTAGAAAAATATTCGTTATGGGCCAATGCTTCGAGTAGAATCTAATTTGATACAAAATAAAATATTATATATTATGTAATTATTGTATATTAATACATCAATAAGAATGAAAAAGTCAAATACATTTATTTTTCTGTCTTAGAAATGAGACAGATGACTGCAGTGCAAAATTCGGAAGAGATAACTTAGCAGCTGATGTTCCAGAAGGCACTCAAGGAGTCTTCATTTTGACTGCCAAAGAAACTGAAGCAAAATTATGACATCCTGTACAAATACACAATCATTTTATTTATTGAAATTTATGTATATTGTTTGTGCTCTATTGTAATAAAGTTATTCTTAATCAATCTGCTTATTATTTTAATTCATATTTAAGGACACATTCTACGATAATTTAAGCATGCATTCTTTTTAAACAGATTCAGATTTAACGATTTATAAAGTAAAAAATTACAAAATAGCATTTAAGGCAATATTCTGTGGTCGCGGTAGCTTAGTGGTCAAGGTTGAGCACTGGTGGCCGGTGTTGTATTCGTCAAGTCGTGGGTTCAAGGCCTGATGCCACTAAAGACCCGCTGTGTAGTGGGACTGGTGAAGTGGAAGTTTGAAGAGGAAAGTGCCATCTCAGATGTCGTCCTTGTCTCTTACCGAGGTTAAAAATTACGAAGTACGTCGCCAATATATATAGCCCTCGTTTTGTTTCTTTTTTGTCACTATAACATTTGGAAATATTCTGAAATTATTCCAATCCAGCATTTCTTAGACAATGCTTCTGTAAAGAAGCGAGACTAGACTACTTAGGAAATTTTCAACTGAGTGCGCAAAGCATTTTTATCGATCCAATAAAACTAACGCTATCATATAGGACACAGAAATTCTTCATTAACAGGTTTCAAAACATACCAAAAGATTTAACAGAATTTTTCGAGTTCATGCAATACGTTTTATAGATACAGCGTGTCTTTGGAAATAAACATAGCGATAAGATTTCGCACCTGTTTAATACAATAGACTTGCTTGTTTAGAGATACGAGAGTGTATCGTAGAGCTTTGATTATTAATAAAAAATAACCGAGAGATATCAGGATAAAATTTATTGTGCTATTAATTAATGCTTAGTAATAATGTTGTAAATTACAACAATTAACGTTAATTAATTTGGTTTCAGGAAACCGTAGGTGGAAACATCCCCGCACGTTTTAATTATTACTAAAAAGAATCCAGATAGATATTTAATTTTTACTTATTATTCTCAAGACTTCACTACATTGTGTCACTATTCAGAGTTACATATTTCTCCCAGTGTTTCTTGGTGACCGCAGTTGCCTAGTGGTCATGGTCGCGAATTCACAACGTTGTTTCCGTTGAGTTGTGGGTTCGCATCCTCGTGCTACTAAAGACCTGTCTTGTAGCGGGGCTGATGCACGTTTTATTTGTCGAGGTTCCAAATCCTCCCTTTGGCATGGTGTGGAAGTTTGGAGTGGGAGATGCTAGCTCAGGTGTCATTCTCGTCACTTGCCTGAAATCTGTCGCCAAAAGCCCTCGTGTGGTTTCTAAGTGTCAATAAATCAACCCCAAGTATTTTTTATCTTTCAAAAAGCGTCGTTGAAGAACTCAGTAGACTAAATTCTATCTTCTCCATACTGCCTTTTTCTTCAATCTACAGCTTCCTAAACTAAACAACCAATATTAACAGCTATAATTTACATCACTAAGTACAAAAGAATCAATTGATATACGGAATAAATTTTATCCAGATATCTCGGTTATTTCTTAGTAATAATTATAACTTTGCGATACCCCCTCGTATAACGCTTAAAACAACTTATGAAACAAAATAGGCAGAGGCATGTTGTGGAAATCAGTCAATTAATTGACTAGCTTTCATTTATTATAATCGATGCGAGTATCTCATTTACAGTAAAAAATTATATAGTACTTTTTTGCGTGGTTTATATTTAAAGTGGCCCTAATATTTACTGTTGTAATGTGAAAGATACATATACACGAATGATGGTAAATAAGTAAACAACACAAACGTACGATCATATTTTAAAGTAACTTATAAGCCGAAATGGTAATTTTATAACATTATTTTATCATGCATCATACATTGTCAGGAAATGGAATTAATATATATAATCTACCCGCAGTTGTACCTACATAATACTAAAGGTTTTATATATAATTATACTTGGAGCTTTATGAAAAAAACTTGAAAAGAATTAATATATACTCCATGATAATGGACAAATCTCAGCACATTCAAATACTCTTAATATAATGTAGGAAATAGTACAATGTCAGTGATTTCTAAACTTTTTCCACAATGTAACCTTTGATCCTGAGCTTTGATCTGACGTACCAAACCTGATTACTATTCAAATTCTAATTTATTCCTAAAGTATAACGCAATCTAAAAGATGGTTTTCATAAATTTTGTTTCTAGAGGCTTTTTTGATATGTTGGAAGTATAAATTAAGCTTAAAATGTTTCAAAAATAGTAAAATTGCTTTCCTTTATCGAACTGACCAAGCCCTTTTAATTTCGAGGTCTTTAAATTAAATTCCAGAATTGGGTCATTTTAATTATAGAGATTTCTTGATTTTTTTTCATTTCACAGATAAGACACAGGAGTTGCTCTTAATTACTTCAGAGAGAAAAAAAATCATTTTTGGAATACATTCGATTTCCTTAAAATCGAATGTATTCCAAAAACATAGTATTTAAATAATGTGGTAAACACTTATTTACATTGGAAATGTACAATCTAGTTTCGAAAGAAAATAGTATCAGTTACAGTTCTAAAGTCTGTCCAACATAACTAGCTACGGATTTTGAAATATGGAATTATAAACTACATTTTTTCTAGAAAGTTAAAAACTGTCCTAATGAACCTTTTTTAGAAATGAGGCTTTGGACTTTACGATACATTTTATAGATTTTTAATACAACTGTTTCGGAAATAACATTTACAGAATAATTTTAGAGAGTTTTAAAAATAAGCTCGTCATAAATCAATTTTTTTTTCAGATATGCTCCCATATCCCCTTTAAATAATTCACATACACCTAGGGGCACGAGTTCGTACTCGTTTGATAGGATATGTGTACAATTTGATAGTCATTATTAAAAGCTCATATACAAATGATGAAAAATGAAATTCTGATCTTTATTAGTCCCTTAATAATCAAAGTGGAAAAAAATGTTAATTTTTTAATGCAATAAAATCTTACATGGTGTTTTAATAAGCCTAAAAAAATTTATCACTCGTATAAAACATTTTTGAAAACTTTCAATGGGCTGTGATAGAGCTAATTTTTAAAACTTATTTTTAGAAGTCAGTCTAGATTATACAAATATATATACAACCTTACGTGTTACTTTCGTTTCAATATTAAAAAAGTAAAAGAGAAAGGAAAAATCGATGGATAACTTATAATTATACTCCAACGTTACAATATTGCTATTGTCCTGTCTATATTATAAATGATCATTTTCAGGTTTCATTACTTGAAAATGGATAAATGCCAAGAATGGTAAGTCACGATTTTTTTCGAAATACTTTTGAAATAGATTATCTTAAAGTATAAAATCATTGAAAATGGATCGATATAAAATTTTTAGGTCAAGATTTATTTTTTCTTTTTAAAATCAGAAATGGCTTTTTAAAGACGAGTTTTTTTTTGCGTTTTAAATATAGTTGGAATCAAAAGATTTGATATATTTTGTTATAAAATCATATTTAAAATTTTAAGAGTTCTACTTTCATAGTTTTTTAAACATGGTTTATATTTAAAACGCAAAAAAAAACAACCACTAAAGAAAATATGTATTTGAAAATTTATATAAATTACAAAAAACACATTTCGCGGGGGGGGGGGTGGAAATAAAGAAAATCATATTTTTATTGATTTGAAACATTTCATCATCGGTTTTCGTCACAACATTTTTGTGCATGACGCCACAACAGCTGCATACCATTTAACACGATCCAACTCTGCCTCTCGAGCTCTTCCACAACCTGGCCATCCAAATGAATTCCTCTCTTCTATGGCCATATGGTCCTTGGTCTGCCTCTATTTTTTTTTTTCCAACTGATGCCTCGGTCAGCGTAATTCTTGTATTTTCATTTGAGGGCAATCTAAGTACATGTCCAATGTCGTATTATAATTTAGGTGGAAACAGGCTTGGTAGATGTTAACAATTTTTAATTTGTTTTTCGGTCAAATGAATGAATTTATTCTCATCTGAGGGTCCGTGAAGCTTTGCACCAACTTCTTCGTATTAGATGACCTCTCATCCAATTTTACAAAATAATCTTCATTCGAGAGAGAACATCAAAGTCAGCGTTCCACCTGGTAAAATTCAATGTATCTCCTGTAGTTTCTGTAGTCAGAAGTTTTACTGCGAATGGATGACTGGCCGATTGCCAAACTCTCGAAAGATAAACTGCTTATAAATATAAATTATTCTGGAGCACAGAAAAAAATTTGATGTTGATAAAAAATAATTTAGTCTAATTTTTTTTTTCAATCAAATTTCATTAAATTATAAGTCGATAAATGCTGAAAAATTATAAGCTAAAAAAGAAAAGAAAGAATATTTTAAAATAAAACATTCAATAAACTTGTCAATGAACATTCAATAAACTCCTTTTTAATTTTCTTAAACATAATGTTGTTACTTAGAATGAAAACGTTGTTTTAAATCTTCTTTGCATATTGATGATTTAATATAATTAATTTATTAGTTTAATATTAAAATGAAATGTAGCGTTTTATTTCTCGTAAACTTTCTCATGATCTTTACAACTTCAAAAGAAAGTAAGCAAATTTTATTAAAACAATCATAAAATTTATTTCAACCGATGTTTTTTCTTAAGAGGTAACATTATTTAAACATTTATACATTTAACAAACATTATTTTTTTCCAAAATTATTGAACTTAAATGTTCCTTTCTTTTCGAAATATTTTTATTGTATCTGAAACACTTTTCTTAGACACTCTCAATATATTTTATAAAATTACTTAAACACTGTTGATCGTGTTTGATAAGTTGTAAGGGAAATTAATGAAACTTTTTAAGAATATGTAATATTAAGAGAGATTGACATTAAATAATTTCATATTTAACATATATCGAAGATTTTTATCACGCATTTATGTAGTTTTTACTGTTCTAACATGAAAATACAATAAAACACAAAAATATAATAAATAATTTATGATCATATATTTTGTCGTAGAACAGTTTTGTTTTCACTTTCATTAAGAAAAATAAATACTTATTTAAAATAAGTATACGTTAAAAGACAACATTTATTATTAAAAGTAATTAACATTATTTTTGTAACAACATTAAAGTAACAACATTATTTTTCAAAGTAATTTTAAAAATCTCTTATTTCCCCCTCAAAGATTCTTCGTATTAATTTAATTCTTTAAGAAATAGTTTTATATAAAAGAATAATGAGAAACGATCAAAATATACGGAAAGATAGTTCTGTGACTGTCTCCTACTGTATTTGAATAGACACCACCTGAAGTGAAATGAAATATTTCCATTCGAAAGTGAAATGAAGTATTTCCATTCGAAAGTGAAATAAGTAGTTCAGTGCCGAATCGAGAGGAAAGAAAGGAAAAGAAAATAGTTGTCAAGAAATTAGAAGTTATTACTTTTTCATTTTTATACTCCTATCAATGACGTCAATACCTTACGGCTGCGCTGATGAGAAAAGGTGAAGACAACTTCACGTCACCGAGGCAACGCCGCTCGCAGAAAAAGCCGCTCCGAAATTCCCTGAGACACATAACAGCAATTTCTGTCACAGGATGTCGACCGAAAATTTTTTCCATCAACTTCTCGACAATGAATCCGATCTAAAAGATGAACAATTAATAGTGGACTGTATGCAACATTTCGACAGAGATGGCGATGATACGTTGAATTTGAGGGAACTATGTTCCTTAATGGATGAATTATTCGCGGATGAAAATGGTATTGCATATGAATTTCCGGTTCGAATGTGTGCAGAGGTATTTTATGCATTAGATATGGATCGTGATGGTAAAATTAACATAGAAGAATTTAAAGAACTGTGGTTCAAAGTAATCGTCCCTGTCATAAAACCCAGAACAGCTCTTATTGCTATTGACGTGCAGAATGACTTCATTGATGGTTCTTTAGCAATCAGGAATTGTCCAGCCGGACAAGAGGGGTTCGAAGTAGTTCCCGTCATCAACAGTCTACTGGAGACCGTGCCTTTTAACTATGTATTTTACACGTATGATTGGCATCCTGAAGATCACGTATCCTTTATAGACAATGTACACTTGAGAAATTTTCATGAATCTAGCCCCATACCTCACGCTGAAGCAAAGATCTTCGACACTGTTATCTTTGAAGGGCCTCCACCGATTGAACAAAAATTGTGGCCAAGGCATTGTGTTCAAAAGTCTTGGGGTTCTGATCTGCATTCTGAATTGAAGATTGCAGATAATGCAACCTTTATCTACAAAGGAACTTGTTCAGATATTGATAGCTACTCTGCTTTTTGGGACAATCAAAAGTTGTCTCAAACTAATCTATCTGAAGAACTAAGATCCAGAGGTGTGACAGATGTTTTTGTGAGTGGCTTGGCTACAGAGTATTGTGTTGGATACACCGCATTACATGCTTTGGAACATGGATATAGAACCATTCTCGTTGAGGATGCATGCAGAGGAGTTGACGTGAAAGACATTGAAGAAACGAAAAGAAAGTTAGTGGAGAGACATGGAGCTATAGTTACTTCTGACAAAGTAAAGAATATGGTACTTGGTCGTGACCGAAGGCATGACTTGGGATACCGAACGGCAATGCTGGCTATTAATTCGAAAAAATATTAAATACTTTTGACAGTGTCAGAACAGCAAAGTTTTTGTTATGTTAAGAAGATCATTTAACAACAAGAAAACAGGACCTTAAAAGATACAGAATATAAAGTAAATTGGCTAAACAGAAAACTGGACAGATGATGATTAGTTTGTTTTGTTTTTGATTATTTTTCAATTTCAAAATCTATAATTTGAAACAACTATAATTTATATCTAGTAATGTGCTATTCAAAGTAATTAATCGTAATTTAAAAGTACATTGATACTTAATAGATATGCTAATGTAGAAATTTTAATGAATTTAACTATGCATCTAAGATTATAATATAGCGCATATCAGATGTGTTTTTCCCTTTGATTCTACTACGTTGAATATTATATTATTCAAAATATGTTTTAACGATTTAATTATAATTCCTAATAATATTTCTTTAATATTTGGAAAAAAAGAAACACTATTTCAGTATTAGATAACTTTTTTAAAGTAAGAATTCTTGATATTTATTCTTACAATACTTTTCTTGCTTTTTGTATTTAGATACCTTAGGTAGTCCCAAATATTTATCCCTTCTATATGCATTCTTAGTTTTTTATACATTTCACCTTAACTTTAACCATACAAATTCACCAGCTTTAACTGCTAAATGTGACATTCTCTCCCCTTTTTTACCGATAAATAACTTAGACATTTAACCAAATCTACTGAAATTAAACTTTTCTTTGCCTTGCTTCATATAGGACTATTTTTTTTCGTAAAATGAAATTTAAAGACAGAATCGTCAATGTGGTTCTTTATAATTAAAAAAAGAATATCATAGTCAATTAGAAATGTTTAAATATTTCTTATTAAAATTCTTACGTGTATTGGTTTAGCTATTTCTAACTTTACTTTTACAGAATTAGGACATTTAAAATTCTTAAAATTGAGACATGTGTAGAAGAATATTTTGCTAAACATGCATTATTTGATCACTAATTACAGAAATGTAAAATATAGAATATCTTCTCCTTAATCTTGCTTTTTTACGAATTCGATTTATGTAACTAAGTTGATTTAACTATTTTACTCATCAAGTTATAAATTTCTTTGCTTTTTATCATCTTTTATATGCTAAAAGTGTAAGTTCTAGATTGCATTGACTATAAAATAATCTTCATAATAATAATGAAGATTTTTCATTGGTATAGTTGTTAAAAATGTATTACAGTTGTAGAATTATGAAACAAAAATTTAATCGTGTGTTTCATCTAAATACTTGTATTATCCCTTAAGAAGCTTCTTCACTGCCTTAAATCATTATTATAATTTATTTATAATTAAGTGTATGTATTTAATTGGACTTATCAATTATTAACATTCATTTTACTTAATGCAATAAATAAATTCATATTTAAATATAAGTTTCATTAATCTATTTTGTCATTAGTTTTATTTCGAAGTATTTAATATACAATCTATAAACTTCGCTATTTTCTGTTTTGTATTCATCTTACTTAATTTGTATAAATTATATAATTCCATTTATTCAAGGACATTAATCCCAAAAAAATAAATATTTAAATGAATTCAGCAAACAGATCTCAAAAACTATATTTGAATAATGAAAATCCAGCGTCAAATTCTCTTCAGAAACTGTTTACCCAAAAACATAGAGGAAACGGAGGTAAATTTTTGATTGAATAAATGAGCTTTAAAATTTTAAACACTTACAGTTGAATATAAAGTCTTCACAATCTTATACATCATTTGTATATAAGTTTGTTTTTGATATCGGAATAATTGCAAAGTCATAAAAATTCTGAAACAAATCTGAATTAAATTTTTAATGAGTATCAAGTAAAAGGAAAATGAAGTCTAATTAAAATACTAATCTGTGATGATTATCTTAGATTCACATATGATTTTTACACTTATAAACTTACATTTTTCTCGTATGAATAGTTTCTTTATCAGTGCATTTTTAAATAAAGATAAAATGTATGAAGAGGAAGTACGTGTAAAACTTTGCTACTTGAATTCCAAAAAATTCTGCAAAGTAAAGTTGAACTGCTTGACTTCAAAGAATATTTCATTTACAGTTCATCAGTAAATATATTAGAGTAAACAGCATATATTTCATAAAGTGCATTTTAAGTACATTATAACTAAAGCTAATTAAGCAAAATTAAAATTTATTAAATAAATTTTAATTAATTTAATAAAATTTAAGTAATAATTCATTAGAAAACTACTCATACTTTATAATTTCTTAAAATAAACAATCTTGTATACCAGAAAAGCTTAATGGTGCCTGTGGCCTCGGAAAAGAAAGTACATTTGAAAAGTTGCATTTGGGTGCCTTTGATTTATAATCGGTTAAGGTATAGTTTACTTATTAACTTTTGTTTCCGTTACAGAAAATTCACCGAAGACCAATGCATAAGAGTTTATCAAATGTCATAAAATTGTAATTATTTTAGTGAGAGAGACGAATGTAAGAAAATGAAAGACAAAATAATAAAATAGGTCACGGATTTCAGAGATGTATCACAAATTTTCTCTGAGGAGTTTACTTAGCAAAAAAATTGTTTCAGGTATAGAAACAAACAAAAAAAAAAAAAAAAAAAGAGCCAGATTGCAAATAAATTTCACAGGTTTTAATAAAATTTAATAGCTTGTTTAATCATTGAAATGGCGTAAAAAAGATAGAAAAAAAATTTTACATGAGTATATTTCCTTAAAAAAATGGTTTGTCATTATACTTATGATTATTTATTATATCTTTATAAAAATAACTCCAATGCTTTTCATTTATTTTATTTCTCAGTTATTATAGCAAGATTTAAGTTATTCATATGATATGAAAGAAATTAGTACGTCTATTACACGAGGAAAAATTCAGGTATTTTCTTTTATAAGCTGAGTTAATTCGTATTCCAGAATGTGTTATGGAAAATTTATTTCATCTAATTTATTAATGCTTTTCGTTTAATAATTTATTTTGTTTTATTTATGAAGATTATTTAATAACATCAATGATGATATAAGTGAAGTATCTTAATGTAACTTTACTACAAATAAAAGCAAGAATTTTTTTATCTGAATGGAATGAACTATGTAATGCAACGTTAAAATAGCGTAATAGCAAAAGATAGGAATATAAATATTTGACTATGAATAAATAAACTAAAGGTTCCATTGCAATTAATAATTTTACTCAATATTTTTGATCCAACATGTTTTTGAAGCAACTGATATAATCATGATGAAAGGAATCAAAAAGGCATAATTTATAACACTTAATTAAATTTCAAACTCTTCAATGATTATTTTTTGCCACGAGTTATAATTCATAATTGATAAAGTGAAAAAAAAAGTCTACCGAGTTTTGGAAACCATCACTATTGAGGTTGTGTTTTTTAATAATTAAATTATATAATTAAAAATCATGTTACCTCCATAAAAATTAAAAGAAACAGAGGTTCGTCGTGTTTAAAATCCAGATTTTTATCAGTCACATTAATTATCAATTATCTGTCATTTTTATAAGAAGAAAATTGCATATTGAAGATGATTAATGAGCTTTTACTAGGTATAAAATTCTTTCAATTCATCTTTAAATTAAATACCTAATGTTTTTCTTTAAAGGTATCATCAGTATATAATAATTATCTCTATCTTTCATATTAAACGTTATATTTATGATCACACACACAACAGTTAAAAAATTATTTCTTACAGTGTAAAGAAAAAAATATGGTTCCAGACATTTTCCACGCAGACATTTTTCACTTCAGACATTTCAGAAAATTAATTTATTTCATGCGCAAGTCAATTACAATTAGCTTAAATAGAACAATAATGCATTAGCCATTAAAATTGTTATATAAATCGTATTGTACAGTATTCTGGTACGTACAAAAGGTATAATCGCATTACGTTTTAATTCGTACATGCAATATTTAAATTTAAATAATAGAAACTCATACATGCGTTTTAATGTAAGAAGCTTATAAATGCTCTTCATTAATACCAAAAGGAATAAAAAAAATTAATCGCTCATTATTTTAGATCAGACTTGTATCCGTGAGTTTTACATTTTGAGCATCATAATGAGAATAAATTGTTCTTATATTCTGAAAATCATAATCAAATCCATTTAACTATTAGACACAGACAGATCCTATTATATTAAGATAAAAAAAAAACTATGCCAAGAAGAATCAGTAATTAGGTCGGTAATATTTGTTATTCATGAAAATTATCTGGATGCATGACCTTTGCTGATAGTGTAATTAAAACTTTTTCTAAATCAAGACTTCTCAGTGTGTGAGTCATGACCCTGTTTGAAGCGGAAAAGATTTTATAAAACTAAACAAAAAGAAAAGACTATTCAAACTTTCGCAAAACTAGGAATTTCAATTACCAAACCTTACTATTCCATACAAAAATGCAATGAGTCCCAAGGTGAAGCAGTCTATACAGTTGTAAGATGAGGTTGTTATTTTTTTAACTGCTTAGATATTCGATTTTGATTTTTTTTCAACAATAAATTATGACTTTTAATAAGGAAAAGTAAGATGAGAAAATTAATTTTATAAATGTTAGCAGTGATAGATGTTTTAATAATTGAAAACGATCTTTCCAGATATTTTTTCAAAAATTGTTGGTCATTTGAAGTATCTGGAAATAACTACACTTTTAAAAATATATTCCTTTAAATCTTACGTTATAATAAAATAACCGGTTTCACTAATCCCTCTCAGAATGGAACGATTAATGTCACAATCATTTACGATTAAACGATCGACGATAATTTGCCGAGCTATCGAACACCACAAATTAAAACTTCTAGAAAAATAGTTAAATGACTTTTGATTCCACTTTAGGGTATACGAGGTGTGGCTAATAAGTAAATAAATTGGCGCTGCTACCGAAGATGTACGCATGCACCAAACGACAGCGACAAACAGCTGTTTAACGTGAAGTCTTCTTTTTCGAATGCAGTGCCTCTCGTTTCTATAAACAAATTCGTATAGCCATAGCCTCCTTTCGCATTTAAGCTGTTATTTTTTTGTTTCTCCGGAAAAATGATAAGTGAGCAACGAATTGGTGTGAAATTTCACAGGAAACTTGGAAAACCCGCTACTGAAACTCATAATTTATTGAAAGAAGTGTATGGAAATGAATATTTATCACGTGCACGCGTTTTTGAGAAGTTTAAGCGTTTTCAAGATGTTCGAGACGTCGAAGATTATTCACGTCCGGGTCACCCTTTCACGGTAAAAATGGATGACAATATCGAAAAAATAAGTAATCTGGTTGGATCTGACCTTCGGATAAGTATTCATGCGATACCTGAGACTGTAGGAATTGACAAAAAATCCGTGCGGAAAATTTTACATAACAATTTTGACATGCAAAAAGTGAGTGCCAAAATGGTATCTAAAATTCTCACGTTTGACCGACAAGAAGCTCGCAAAAATGTTTGTACTGACACTTTCAATGCTGTTGAAAATGACCCAAACTTATTGGAAAAGATAATAACGTGTGACAAATCGTGGTTTTTTTTTACTTGTGCTCCTAAAACGGAGCGCCAATCCTATGATCTTGAAACGAAGCTCCAATCCATGCATTGGAAGAGCCCATCTTCACCGAGAGCTAAAAAAACTCCTATGAGCAAATCAAAATTCAAACCAATGATGATTATTTTTTTCGATATTCATGAAATTGTGTACTTTAACTGGGCTCCTGAAGGTCAAGTTATTAATCAATATTACTACCATCATGTTCTTGCTGAACCTCGTGAAAGAATAAGTTTAAAACTACCCGAATTGTAGAAGGGCAAATTATTTCGCCTTGTCTATCAAGAAGTTTCTAGCCAAGTACAGCATCCCAGTGTTAGACCATCCGCCTTATCCAACGGATCTTGCGCCATGCCACTTCTATCTGTTTCCTAAGGTGAAATCTGCATTAAAAGGAACAAGAATTGAGTCTGTTAAGGCTGTGAAAGAGAAAGAGGTGCGCGTCCTGAAGGAGCTGATAGAAGATTTCCAGCTCTGTTTCGAACAATGGAAGCTTTTCATAGAGCGTTGTAGGGATAGAGGAGGGATGTATATTGAAGATGATAATAAGTAAACATGTATGAAAACAAAATAAAATATTTTACGGCGTCAGTCTTGTTATTCAGTATCCACAACTTGTTGCTTCGAACACTTCTAAAATATCTATAAATATGTTTTTAACATTTTGTATAGTATATTTATTCATAAAACCGCAGTGTGGGTATTAATATCTACAAAAAAATTGGAGGGTTCTAGAAAACATTACAGGAACTACACTTCTTGCAGTATTAAATATTCAACCAAGGTTCAATTATTTATACAAAAGTAAATGGGCTTATTATTTAACTTATCTTTAGTGCAATTATATTCGTAAGTAAACCAACAATTGGAATATTTGGAAATCTAGATCAGAATAGAAACTAATGAAAAATTCGGAAATCTAAACTAAATGTAATTTATCAAAAAAAAAAAAGAACATCTGTAAATTTTGTTTTATTATGTAAAATATATTATAATCTATTATAAAGTAAGAAATTATTATTTTCTCAAAAAAATTATTCATCAAATAATTTAATAATATTTCCAGGTTAAAGAGAGAGGAAAATAAGATTTTGAAACACAGTTGCTTCTCGGAGAATTAATAAGTGTTATAATGAATGAGTATTATTTCAAATTTACAAGCATGAAAATGAAACTAAAATCTCAAGAATAAAATGTAAAATTCTACATTCTTGATTATTTATCAACTTATGAGAAATGTATTCCTTATAATTTTATTGAGTCTCCTGATGTAATAAATATGTGCCCAAATTAATACATGAATAATAATAATACCATAATTAATGAAGAATTAAACACAAATAATACAGGTTTCAACTTTGATTTTTTTTAAACTTTTTTTTCACATGAAATCTGTCTACTCCAATAAAAAAAATTATAATGCCCGCGAGAGAAACGAATTATATCAAAGATTAAGAAAATAACGCAAGAGTACATGAAAATGGATATTTTATATAAAAAAATTATTTAGAAATCTAATTAACTAAACGGATTCTTATACTCAGATTTACTAGTAGAATTAATCTTTCTAAGTAGTTTGGTGCTGTGTATTCTCATAGTAAATTTCGAGACTGTGGATGCTAATTAAAAATGTTTTTAATTCTACTTTAAATAAGCTAAATTTATCCTTTATGGATATGATGATACTAGATTATATTACATGTGAAACTCATATAAAAAAATTGCATAATAGGATTCATATAAAATTTTAAGTTTATATTTACAAAAGAAAATTGTAGAGTCAATTTTGACATCGTTTTTTCCCCCGTTTCTTCCAAATATACTCACATTCTAATTATTTAAACCAAATTTTGCTTTTTTTTCCTTTAAAAAGTAAAATTTGCTGTCAATAAAATTAGTGTTTTGTAATAACTTCAAATATATGTATTACTTTCTATTCTGTAGTTGTGTTAAACATTATGTTATGATTGAAAATGAAACCATATTGAAAAGGTATACCCAAATTTAAAATGATGTGACAAAATATTAGGACAAGTGTATCTATAATGCATTGGAATTATATTATATTATGCATCTAATACATACAGCAATAACAGTAGTAGAAGTAAGAATACATTAACAGAAAAACTGGAGCACAATTATATCACAATAAATTCAATAGCTTATGAAATCGCAGTTCATAAATCTTCCACAGTTTCCAAAATACAATTTTCTTTCTACCAGCCAAATAACACTCTTTACTGCAGTGCTATTAAGTTTGAAAAAATACAGTAGTAATTGCTTCAAACGTGTCATTAAAAACACGTGTAAAGATGCCCTTCAGCAATAGAGCTCGCAAATATATGATATTTAAATCGTGATCCATAAAATATATTTCAAGATATTTGCATGGTTGCATCGTATTTTATAATTAAATCCCAGACAAATGTGATTCCTTGCAGATTTAGTTCCACTTCTGAATCACGAGCCTTATGCATTTTATTACTTAATGCACTATCATAACGTATGAATAATGAACACTTAAATGGTGAAATTTTCGGCCTTGGAATATAAAAGAACGGTCGCTAGGCTTCTAAAGTTTTCAATACTGGAGTTACTTAAATTATATGAATTGGAATTATAAATATTTAAAAATCCTCAGATGTGAAGATTTAATGTCAAATTATAACTGTGCCTAATGAAAATTCTGATTATTCTATGGAAATTAAGGTATAATAATTTTTCATAAAATCTCAAATACCAAATTACATTTTAGATCAATTTAAATATCTAAATTCACAAGTAAAGTAATCCATATCTTTAAAGTAATAAAACATCGTTTGAAGAAGTTTTTATTATGTTTGTAAATTTTAAATAATGTCAAAAAAGGCAAACATTTATTTCATTTCAAAAGCTTTAAATTTATAAATCTCTACTCAATACGACTCAAAACCATTAAAATGCCAATCACTAACAAATTTTGATAGAGATAAATTTATCAACACTTATAAAACAATCATAAGTAAAAGTGTATCAAGAATAAATATATTGATCACTTCTCTCTCTCTCTCTCTCTCTCTCTCTCCCTCTCTCTCTCTCATACACAAGTAAACAAAATCTTAACATAGGAAATCAGAATTAACAATTTTGAAATTGGATTTTCTGTTCAAGAAGAAACAGACTACTTTAATAAAATCCAAATTAAGAGATACATTGTATTCATTCATATTTTATTTGCATTGTTTCACATAGATATACGATAGATATTTTTTAAAAGGTCATCAGCTTAACATATATAATACATTTTCAAAAAAAAAGTGCTTGGTTTCCATATTCTTTAAAGGATAAAACAAAATATATAAAGGATAATAAGTGAAATAAAAAAAAACTATCTCTCTATATAGACGAATAAGAGCTCTTTAAGCGTTCAATACAATTGATTCAGAAAATGACAGAGGCAGTGCTTCGGCTAAGAGGTGTAATAAATAAAAGGCATCCGAGCTATCTTATCTTCCACATCTGACAGCACACCTTTCCAGCTGGACAGTCACCATCTCTAGGAAAACAACATCGATTGACGGGTCTGCAAATCCTAGGTGCAAGGCAAGCATCCAAAGGAGCATAAGATACATCTACATTCAAAAAAGACTTGCATTATTATTTAAATTCATATTAAATGGGTAAACATAATGTTAGCTTAAACTGCTTGCGTGTTAAAATTATTGATTCCAGCTCTGAATTTTTCAGATATCACAAACTCCTGTTAGTGTGTTTTTCAAAAGGTAGAATGAAAACAACTATCAAGTTAGTTTATAAAATACGTCAAAACACTTGCCACTTACATAAAGCATTTTTAGGTGGAACACTTATAAAGGGTACTAGAAATTTTCTGTTGTCAAGACGAAATAAGTTAAAATGAAATCAAAACACATTAAAAGTTATTTCTATCTTTTTTGATTCGAGAGTATGTTGCAACAGCCGATTGCGCAATCATTCCTAATAATGCTTTTCTTAATCATTATTTTGTGTTACTTCGAATATTAAATTGCTATGTTTCGTCCTATGACTTCAATATCTCCCTCTATGAGAACAATTCATTTTCTCCCAATACCTTAGAAGCGTTGAATAAACTTATAAATTGGATGAAAAAAAAAGCACTTGCACAAGAACAAAACTTTGACCTTTCTTCTCATTTTTTCAAGTGTAAAATTGCTTGATGGTTTTGCAATCGACTCATTAATCAAGTAAAATAATTTTACCAGAAATACTTCATCCATCACATCGTCAACATTGCACACATGTTCAACGCTTATTTCGCGCAACCATTGATTATATAGATGAGGATCACGATCGAACAGCGTAACACTTCTGTTTTAATAGAATTAATTTGAATTATATAAGTATTAGAAGATGGATTTTAATCATGAAATAATCATCAATATATATATATATATATATATATATATATATATATATATATATATATATATATATATATATATATATATATCATTGATTTTTAATCTTTTTTCCTGGCTAATTGTTAAATGTAATCAATACAAATATGTACAGGTTTGAAAAGACAAAAGCAAAATAGCTCCTCAAAATGTCAAATATTCGATTTTTGAAAAAGCAATGTTTAACCACCGAATTTTATAAAAACAACCCATAAAATGAGTTGCTATTATTTCAATTCATTCTTCAGAAAACTTTTCCCAACAAAATTTTTTTGTAAAAAGTGTGATTGAGTTGTTACGATTCTAAACTTGTTTCGGTAGGTTCTATTTTCATTATATATATATATATATATATATATATATATATATATATTCAGAATTTATAGATATTATATTTCATTTTCTGTTTTGGTTTTTTCTCTCTTTTGTTTTCCTTGTTTTTCATACCTAGGGTTGTATTTTTTTCATATTTCGGGAATTATCATGATATTTTTGTTCTAAAAGCTTAAATGAAATTTTTCATTGTAGTGTTGAAGAATTCTATTTTGTTTTATTTCTTGTTCCTATAATATTTTTAATTTATTATTATATACATACATACATACATACATAAGATCTTCACTGCTGACTTCTTTTCTGACATTTTGATAATGTTATATTATTATCGATGAAATGATAATTTAAGTGATGTTTGCAGCAAATAACGTTTTGAGGTAATGACGAAATAAAGCGCTCGAAGTTGTGTGGTTTTGACAGCAAGTATACTCTGAGAAAGTGTTAGATATAGCAGAATGCTAAAAAATGGTAGTACAAAAGGGACTTCCCAAAAAATATTTTATATATATAAAATATTTTGCTCATTCAGTGGTTTTTAAAAGATGTGTCTCGCGATGTCAACATCATACGCGGGATTCCAAAAAGAGAATTAGTATAGACAAAAGTGGAAGAAAAGGCTTGACATTACATAAAAGGAAGGGCAATAAATTTATCATCACACATACACACGTGTGTGCGTGCGTGTGTATGTGTTTATATATATAGTTCTAGATAAAACTATTCGGTACCCTTTAAAAATCCTCTGTTTGTAAAATACCGTTGTCTTAGGAAAATATAAAGCAACAGGGATAAAAAAAAAATATATATAAAATGTTTGTTTTCATAATGTTTACTACTCATTTTGAACATTTAACAACTTTTGCAACCTCCTTAAGGCTTTTTCCCTGTTAGATTAAGAACTGTAATTTCAAATATGGTTCTTAACTAAGTTCATTATTTTTTTCAAAAATTTCCAAAGTAAAAACTATGCACTTTACAATTTCAGTCAAATTAAGAGAATTTAAGTGTATGATTTAAGGTTGTGACGTTCGGCTATTCGCAGTTTTCTCTTCATTAACCTTGGGGACTTTAATTAAGATTAATTGCTATAAATAACAATTTCTTCCCAACCAAAATGAAACGTGATTAGGTAAATTAGAGGTAGGTAGAAATCAAGTGAAGTGGTTTAGATAGGAAAGTGTATTAGCTAAGAGAGACTCATTCGATAGAGGTCGAGTTATTGTAGCTTTGAATATATGCCTTACAGGTGGTAGACGAGATCAAGAACTGCTACAACCGATAGTACCGTGGAGGAGTTAAGAAAGCAAGTCACACAACCTTTAGCTTGGTGTTTTGGTAAGACACTCTTAATTTGATATTAGTGAGACGGGTGAATATATCTAGGGTGTTACCTTGGAGAGCAGTAATCCATTTATCATTATAGTGCAAATCTATAGAATAAATATTGTGCGTGAAATTTGTCTAACGTCTTCTCGTATAAATTACTGACATTTTAGTGTTGTTTTTAGAAATTTGAATGAAAATACATTTTTTTTAAAATTTAACTGCAAAAGAAAAATTATATAAAACTCAAAAAAAAAAATTATATCAAATGAAAAATAAACAAATACTAGAAATATCATAGAAAGATATAATTATTAAAAAATGTATAAAACCAAAAATTTGTATTTCCATATTAAACATTTGAATAGAAATTGCATTCTAGTACCCTATTTGGTAAATTTAACATACGAATTTAAATACGCATGGCCTTTGGAACACTCTTTTCTCATTTCAGAAAATTAAATTCTGAATTAAATAGTTATAAAGCAAAAAAAAGTTTATTTTGATGTAAAATAATCGATGAGGCAAACTGCAAAAGAATTAGAATTGTAGAACTAAAAATTCAGTGTCTTATCAATAAATATTCAAGTTATTTTCAAAATCCAAGAATGCAAATTTAATAAATTCTCCACATAAAATATGAAAAGATAAATAAAAAAAATTTAAGTTCTTTATTTTCCCCTTTGACGCTTAATAAATGAGATATATCTAGAACTACACAAATAATCAAGATGTTTGCAAATTTTGCTTTAAATATATCTGAGCACAATTTTATTCATCAAGAATATATGTAATTATTTCGGGGGGTGGGGGTCATTAATTTATTTAAAGGTACCTAGTGATTTTCAATTCGGTTGCACAGTAAGATATTAAGTAATGAATTATACTTGTTCTCAATTAACGGGGCTATATGATTTAAAAACACAATTTAGAAATTTTGATGCTGAAGTATAGGAGATGTAAGAATTTCATTCTCGCTAGCTGTGACGTTGGGCTATTTGTGATTTTCTCTTCACTAACCACGGGGACTTCTATTGAGTTTAAATACATAAAATTACTATTTCCTCCCAACCAAAATGAAACGCTTTTAGGTAAATTAGATGAAAATAGAAATGAAGTGAAGCGATTTAGATATAATGATATATAGTAATGAGAAAAGAAGAGGAGAGATAGAGGATAAGGGTTGGTAGCTCGATAATTGTTACTGATCTTAAAGTCATTCTGTTAGTTTGGCGGATTGGACTGTATTCCACTAACCGCAATATTCTACGTGGTTATTTTCAAAGATAGTGCTGAAATCAACGAGTGGATTGGTAACAGATTTCCTAATCATATCATAATTTAAGACTATGGGTTAGGTTGGAACTCTAGAGAGAACGATTTTGTTTATTTTGCATTAATAATAAATAATTTCGCTTGTTTACTCTCTTGTTTTCTCAAATTGCGTTTTGTCACTTTGGTTTAATATATTAAATTGAACTATGGCTCAAGAAGCCGAATAGTGAAGGACAAACACCACATAGCAATTGAGCTGTTTTTGAGAAAAAAGTTACTGTCTTTAAAATACATGCAACAGTGTGGTAGTTAGCAGATACAAGCAATTTTATTTATTTATTTATTTTTGCAGATTTCTTACATTTTTTCGCTCTTTTCGAATTTATTGATTATGGTTAAAATATATTATACTCTTATCATCTATTTATGAGTGTTTATTACGTACGAGTAAGCAAGCATCAAACCAATTATATATATATAAAACGATTTATGCTTGTTCAAACGAAAACAGCTCTCTCAAAAGAATGAAAGGGGGAAAAAAAGATGAACTACTTGGCAGACTGACAAGTTACCAAAAAAAAACTAAAAAGTTTTTTTTTAATTTGCTTTTGTTGTGACGGTGGACATTTGTTTCCTCTAGGCTGTTGTGGTTCACTAGCAACTGAGCTGTATATCAAAGTTTTTTCTTGTTCTTTGTTAAAATGATCCGGCGCGCACACGTAAAAGATGAATGTCTTTTGTAGATGTGTTTTGACTATCTGACTTTGCTTTCATTCTCTCTCTCTCTCTCTCTCTCTCACACACACACACACACACATATATATATATATATATATATATATATATATATATATATATATATACGTTTTAAGTTGCAGCTGCCGTGAATATTGTGTTTTCTGCATATTCTATAAAAGAGTTAGTTTAAAAATTAAACATTATCAACGTTGAATAAATGGTACTCATTCATAATTTCTAAAAAAAATTAAGATTCGTTAATGAAAATTTGATTTGATTACTTTTATTAAACTTGATCGTAAATTTAAGTAGCTTTAAGAAATGCTTTTTAAATTCTTATGAATGCTGAAACATATATTGATCGTATCCTTTAATACATATTTTACTTTCTAAATTTCGTAAGATTTAAAAATATGTTCAATAATTCTATATAAGAAAAGTCAGAAATTTATTGTAAAAAGTTTTAGAAATTTACCATTTCAATCCATTATGCTTTTTCCATTATTGTAGATATTGGAAAAGGAAAGGAACTGTTTGGAGATAGGAAAATCAATTCTCTATATACGAGTATAATAATCCACACGTACATTTTTATCACTTCAAACTGTTCATCGTTGACGTTTTAACGTAAGTGACAATTAAATTAAAACGCCATTCACATTGGTAATATTTAAGTGGGAGATTGTTTTAAAAAACATATTTTTAAGAATACGAAGTCAATTTCTACATTAAAAATTATTAATTTGTTAAATTCTTTAATGTTTGTTTCCAAACATATGTCAGCTTTTTTTAAGCTGCTACACATTAAGTTTCATAAATCTTAAAGTAGTAATATTTCTGTGATTTTTGCGTATGATTCATTCTACTTTTCCCCGATTCATGAACAATCTGAAGTTCGAAATCTTAATTCTTAAGATAGAAAGCTCTAGAAAAAAAATTACATACACAATATATATATTGGAGTACAGGTCAATTACAGTAAATTTACAGAGTATTTTAATATTTCATTCATTATTATTTCTTCGGCAACTGTAGAGGTCTCAAGTTCTTCCACTGACGTAAAGGGGAAGTTTTGAGAAGGAGGTACCTGCTCAGGTGTCATCCTCGTCACTTGACGAAGTTCAAAATTACGAGGTCCGTCCCAATAGTTCTCGTGTGCTTCTAAGAGCGTCGTTAGTGAACTATCATAATCACGCAAAGGACAAGTAACCATTAGAAAGCTTCCCATCTCTCTGATCAAGGCAATCACAAATCTTGTCCTTTAAAACATCCACTCAGAATTATTAATTTTCATCTGAAAATCTAATTTTTGCTACTTTGATTAATTGTTTTACTCATCCCTAAAAAGTGTTAAATATCCGACTCACAATGTCGGAATGAGTTTTGTTTGCGCCTATGAATTTGTGAAAGTCCTATTGGAATTCAACACGATATATGTTGTGTTCGAAAACATATACGATCCACGACTTTAATTGTGAGTCAGTTAATAAATTAGTAATATTTTACTCATCATGTGTATGGCTATATTTCTGATTTTGGTTTTGTTTTCATTAACGTCGTGTTAGAAATTTCACAAATGCTATCGGAAATGAACTTCGTAATTTTAAATCAAAAATGATGCATGGAATGGTACCTGAATTCCCCACCACACTATGTTAAGGCTTAAGGCTCAGTTTACATTTAACTTCAGTAATCCCCTTTATTCCATCCAATGGATGCTTGGTAGTACTAGGACTCGAACCCACAACTGCATTGGAACATCAGCTCTATGCGTGTTATTTTCATATTCAAACCATACTTATATTGAAATTCTTCTTTTCACTTTCTTATTTTCATCTCACTACTTTGATATATTTAATATTTTCTACTTTTACACCACTTCTCTCTGAGAAATTAACTACAATTTTCTTAACTTTTTTTAAACTTTAGAGATAATTTCCCTCATTTAACTTTTACTTAACTTTTATTTTCAAACTTCAGATAAAGAACAATCGTAGTTTAATACCAATAACATCAAATTTATTCATTTGTACTTTATCACGTTGCGTGGGTGAGCAGCGCAATTTACTTTAGTGCGTGTGTCATCTTGCAATCCGTACAGAGTTTTCCTTCTCTCTAGAGTGTTTTGCAAACAAATATTTTATACCCTCGCTTCTTACAAAGCGCTCTCTACAGGCGAGCGACAACCTTTAACCTTTTCTGACATTTACAATTATCCTTGACTGTGTTAATTTACAGTTGACACAAAATCATTACACTCAATAATTACTACATATATCATTAATGCAAAATATTAAGTTTACCAGAAACATTACAGAATAAACATTACTAATTCTCCATGAAAACGTTACTTAATATACATTTCAAAGTATCAATTATTACACACTTCAAAATATCTCGATAATTATACTCTTCAAAATATCAATTTTTTCAAACACTTCAGAACATTATCATACATTCAAGGTGCAAATTATTATACACTGCAACATATCAGTTTCATATACTTCGAAGCATTAGTTTTTTTACACACTTCTAAGTATAAATTCGCATACACATAAAAAAAAACTAAATTCCATAGACTTCAAAATCTCAAAATGAATCACACAAAATGTAAAAACATCTTTAAACTAACACAATAATTAAAGCAATTCTAAGAATCTTAGCAAAACCCGTTGACACGTTTAAGAAAAACTTATCCTTGGATAAATCATAACAAAAAAATTATTTCTTGTTCTAAATGTCCATTTGAAATAACAAATCAATAAAAGTCTTAATATAATCAATCAATAATCCTTAAGAGGACCAATCAATAATCCTTAAAAATATTCGATAAAAAATAGTAAATTCTTAAATTCAATTTCAGATAAAATTTGACAAATTAATATTAGACTTTTATACATTGAAGATTTTATAATAAATCACAAAGTATCACAAAGATGCATATGATGTAGGTAGAGTTCCATAATTTGTGTTTTTATCAGTCTTTTGGAAAAATAAAAGAAAGTAAATATGAAATTTTCTCACCCTCTTGTCGGTTTCTTAGTTAAAGTTAATTTGATTTGTTAAATGCAAATCAGCTCTTTTTTTTTACATATTATTGAACTTGCATGTCACTCATAAAATGTGTTTTCATGAAACACAAACCTCGTAATGATCGTTTTCCATTTCATATTATAGACAGATTGTAAAGTAATTTCTTCTGCTTACTACCGAAAAATAGAAGAATATATTTTAAACAAAAACACAAAAAAAAAAAAAAAATATTACCAAACTCATATGTTCTTGTATCAGTGCCACTGAACAGATTCTTGATCCAGTAAATATATTTTATTTTTTTTCTTTTTGATTAGACAAAAAGGATATTTCATATTTATTTTCTCGCATTTTATTAATCTATGAACTATATTCACAATCTTGCTTAGTAATTTTCATTTCGATTGTAACTCTCTCAATAAAAAATACAATTGTATTAAAATGTTACTTTTCACACATGTATAAAAATATATAGATACAATTCACGCACACACAAATGTTTAAAACACAATTTTTAGAAATACTAATATTCTGCACAAGCTTTGCGAAGAAAGTAAAAAAAATTGCATCCTTTTTCCAGAATAGTCTTTAACATTTCTTGTATAAAAAAATAAACATTAGTAAGAATCTTGTGTTGATTTACAAACATTCGAAATATTTTTTCCCTTCAAACAGCTACTTCTCAAACTTTTCTTTTGAGTAATACTGTTAACTCTAATTAAGAATGACATTCTTTAATAATAGCGGCTCAGATTCTCTGTTATTTGCTGAGCCGACAGTTTTTTGAAACGGTACGCTCGTTTTTATTGTTTTATCACGTCAACAGGCAATTCGTGATCTTCGTAGTTCAAGGTCTTACTTAATTTTATATTTTTCCGTACCACGAGCAATAGAATTCGCCAGTTCTTTTTACATTGTTCTTATTCGATAATTACTAAACTCGTACTATAGAAAATCTTCGACTATTTAATACAATCTATTTCACGATGGCTGAAACAGTTATTTTTCACTGATATTATTTCCTCCTTGAAAGCTTTTAAAAAAATTGATTCTGGCACTTATACATTTTACCTTAAATTTCAATGTTTCATGATAAATGAGAAACACATAAAGTAAAGCACAATTTTTAAAAGCACGAACCAGTTATTTAATATTCTCACTTCAATTTATATTAAAATTTTAATTATTAACTTTATCTGTATAAGTATATAGTATATCTATTTCAAATAGGTTATGGGAAAAAAACAAAAATAATTTAGTTGCTTATTTATAATATGAGTTTAAAATTCAGAGAATGACACTTTAGAATTTAGTATCATGTAGAAAATGACGTGTTGTTATTCAACATTAGATTTCCCATCAAAGAATTTTCAGCAGTTTAACAAATAATTTCATCCTTTTTCTTCATTTATTTTATCAAACGAGAAGAAAAAATTTGCTATCATTATATTATTAACTGTATTTATAAATATTTACAGAAATTAGCACCATGAATACATTTTGGTTCCCTTATGCACTTTTGCATTTATCTATCACACATTAAAAAAGTTTACTGTTTCATTTGCAGTCTTAGTATAAGACTTGTATGACTTTTCTATTATAATGACTTACGATTGAGTTCTACTCTGTGTATTTTATCCATGCTTATCAATAAATCCTTATCATATATATATATATATATATATATATATATATATATATATATATATAATGAATTTATTTTAGAAATATGCGATCATCGCTTCAGAGCGCAGGATGAAAATATTTAAGTAACTTATGAAAGATTTGCTTTGGTAGCAGTTTCATTTTTTACGATCTCAATTTCTTTTTCCAAATCAATCATGCTTCAGTGCAAAGCAATGCTCAAAAAAATACACACTAAATCATTTTCCGATTATATGCATGCATCCTATAATTTATTTCTTTGGATGAAATCTGATTCGGTTTTTTAGCAAAAGCAAATCTGTATGAAAGGCTGAAAAAACGGACGAAGTACAATTTAAAGACGATTCATTCAAAAAACAAATTACCTGTTACGGCGAAAACGATGAGAACTAGCAGCAGAACTTCAGGTACGCGCCCCATTATAAAGAAAATATCTTCCTTCTACTTCTGACATTAGTATTACTATGACGAAGAGGGTTCACTTTCTATCAGATGATTGTAGATGAAGTTGGGGGACCATTCTCTATGATTCAACTGAGCAACTTAGCATCGAAATGTTTACTACTTACTTCTGAGTAAACAGAAAAATTCGAATTTGCAGCTATAAAATATTTTAAATATTCTGTTATAATATGCTGTAAAATAAATTTAAAAGGCTTGATTTTCTACCAATCCTGATCCGTGATGAAATTTAAAAGTAATTTATAAGTTTGCAGTTGGTCCCTCCCTTTTGAGTGAATGAAGCTGTTCCCAAACAGGTTACATTCATTTCGTAGTTTCGAATATTGCAATGAACTGGAGCAGCAGGTTTATTACATCGAAATAGTGGTTCTTCACCCCGGGGGGAGGGCATATAACATGCAACTTTTGCCAAAAGGGCCCGCATCTCAAAACACTCGGGGGAAAAAAACATCTTCAGCTGTTAAAAAAATAATAACTAAAATATTATGAGTTTGGCTCAAATTGCATAGAATAATCTGAATGCTCTGAATTAATGTTTTTCATACTGTAAAGTTATTATAGATTGACGAAGTCTCATTTCTTTGCATTTTAACTGTACAATCAAAATTGTTATTAAAAAAGCAATATTTTTTTTTAATTTAAATAATGCTTATCCTAATGAACCTTAATTTATGCTCTAAAAAGATATAAAAGTATACGAATTAGAGCTTACAGAAAAATTTAAAAAAACTCTGAAGAATGGTTGAAAGTTTACCTTATCTTAGTCCATAGATTAATATTGCTATTAATATTGGAAATCTATAATTGTAAAGCCTTTTACAAACCAAGTCCTAATTTTGAGAAATTTTCCATTAATCTTTAGAAATAATTTTTCGTTTAAGGACTGCCAATAATTTTGTAGTAAATTACCAAAACTAAATTTGGAAAAATCCTTTGTTCCTATTCGTCCTTATTATTTATTCTTTGTTCGTTATTTTAGGATTTTAGTATGAATAAGATATATCCCTAAGAATCAGAGAAACATAACATTTCTTTTGCTATATTTTTGGACTGTTTGTTAATTCTTTATAATTCAAAGGATTTTTATCGTCACTATCTTAAACAATGTTTTGGAATAATGCAGTGATTAATTATTCTCTTATTTTACTGAAGAATAGCTTTCATCAAACTTAATTAAAACTGTGCATCCTCCCAAATCACTAAACATACGTTTTAAAAGAGATAAAAATCCAGTATTTGAGAAAGAAAAATTTCAATCACGCTATTTTCATGCTCATATTTTTCCATCATACTATTCAATTTTAAAAATTTCTTTAAAATTTAGCTATGTCTTATTACAAATATTTAAAAATAATGCAGGGAAATATAAGCATTTCACATCATTTGTAATTAATTTCACAACCAGTTATCTTAAAAATTAGATTCAAAAAGTAATATCTTTCATCATTTAATCCTTAGATATCCTTAATATAGTGGAGTAGAACAAAAAAGGCTATAATGTAAATGAAACTTGTTAGCTCTCATATGAGTTGGAAGGTCTAAATAATTTTGAGCATGGCATAGTAAGATGAAGAAACAGAGTTATAGCTAACAAAAAATAATAGGCACTTTAATTCTGAGTTAGAATGCTTTCAGATCATTATCAATTATTTTCAGTCTAACAAATCGGCTTCTAAGAATTAAGAATTTGGTTTGTGTGAACTTACCTATAAATTCTACAAGAATAAAGTTAAAAGATCTCATTGGAGTTTAGTAGTCAGAACAACACTGAGATCCTGTTGGGCAATCCATGTCTGTTATCCAGTGATTGCAGGGAAAGAAATAATCTTGACATCGGAAAGTACAATTGTGACTCTCCGCTGCCCCTGGAAAAAAATTCCTGCACTTAAGAACTCATTTCATGATCTCTGTTATTAACGTTTAAAAAATTTTCGTTTCCGTAATAAATATATAAGAGAGAAGATAGTTTCCAATAAAAATAATTACTCTTTATCATAAATAAAGTTATGTATTCACTCCTGGTTTTTTTAATCCTTTCAAACTATTGTAGAATAATTACCTCTTAAAAATCCTTTGCTTTTGTTATTCATTCTGTAATTTCTTTTTAAGGGGTAATCATTATAATTTTATGACATTTGTATTGAACTAAAGGCTAAAATATTGAACAAAAAGTTTACATATTTTGGTATAGTCCCAAATTTCATTATGCATTTGATAGAAACTTTCTATTATTTTAAAATTTTAAAAATTATTTTCCTATGAAATCTGTGAAAAATTTAATGATCTGATTAATAAATTATTAGCCGTATATAAATATTCAGTTAATATAAATTAAAAATAACAACCTTAATGAACATATAATTAGCTCATGAAACTTTTAATGCAATTTTCAAACGCTTATAATGCATGTAGCAAAATAAATTTAATGTTTTAATATTCTAAAAAAAAAGAATTGTTAATTATTTAAAAGGCTATGGATATTAAATCATTGTAAGAATTTTAACTTAATTTCAAAATCGGAGGTGGTAGGCCTTTAAACATATAATCTTTAGGTATCTCTTTTTAAACATTTTCCTAAATATTTACACATTTTACGGGAGTATTCTAAAATCACTGGTTGAATAATATCAGCCTAATTCTTTGAATATTTAAGAAAAATAATACAAATTAATTTTTCGAATTCCTATGCTCTTTTCATTTTATACTTTGTGTAAAGATTCATCACGTATGAAATTTTCCCTTTTTCTGCTTTTCGGAATTTATCGATATAAATTAAAATTCGTTCCCATACATATTCATGAAACTTCCTTCATTATAATCTATATAAATAGTTTCGTTGTGAATTGCGTTTCGCCAACATCTGGCACCGTCCTCAAAATTCAGATCACATTGCTCATTTTTTACACGATCCCAGTCAGATTTTGTTAACAAAAAAAAGTTAACATTAACTGAACGTCTGACAGATACCGAAAAAATTCGAGTAGGATTATTTTTCTTTCATACACTTCAAAAGTGCCAAGATTCCAACAGTTAAAGGAAATCAAGGTCGTGTATAAAGAAAGATTTTGAAAATCAGGTGTCTCAAGATACCTTAAATCTGATAGCATTTCAGATTTTTATTGTTAATGCAGTGAAAAAAGTTTTCTTTAGCTTTGAAATGAACAAGCTTTGATATTTTGTTCAACGTAAAAATCGTCTTAAATCAACGATCAAAATTTATCAGACACTTTTGCTACATGTGTCATGCTCAAACCATCATTTATCAAAGCTTTTGTTAAAAAAATACAAATAATATTGTCGTTTTAAGTTTTCTTCACATATTTTATTATTAATTTTTCTTCGGTCTTTATATTATATAATGTTTATCCATTGACAGTTTTTACAAAGAAATTTGCGGAAAGAGGAAAAAAACATTCGTGGGCTATATCTATTTGGACGCATTACATGCTTTTTATTTAATGTAATAAACTCAAAAATTTTGAAGTTTATGTAGTAAATATATCCACAAAAGTTATTAATCTAGCATATTTTTTTTCATTTAGGTTAATATATACCATAAATTATCTGAAATAATACCGACGCTTAACAACCTGATGAATTTTCGTAGAAGAAAGAAAGAGCATGATAAAAAAAATAATAATAATATAGTGCAACAGCTATTTTTCATATATCAAAGTCTATTTTCAACATTAGTCGCAACTTAAATGTGATGAATATGAAGTATCTTTGAGTAAAATTTGTGTTATATACCATATTTAATGTAACTTAAAACACAAAGATTTGTATTTTTCTTGTTTTTGTATAATTCATTTCATTGATATAAATTATGTACATTAACTAAAATTTTGAAATAAATTCCAATCTTCGTCGAAAATTGTTGTTACTTCTTTTAAATTCTTTCTAAATTCTATTTTACTTAAAAACTTCCATTGTGTCCGTAAAATAGACATTATTTATGATATATGTGATGCGATATTTTTAAATTTAAAAATTTCATTACATTATTACGTAGCGATGTTATAAATAACAGAATCTCCGGTCATCTTAAATTTTTTAACTGAATACATTTGAAATTTCCGTTGTACATTTGAAATTTAGATACACTGTATTAGACGATTTTCAGAGTCTATTATTTTGATGAATCCGACAATGAATTATTGCAGTTTCAATATTTAAAAAAAGCATGTAAAATTTTTAATAACAACTATGAATTAAAGAAAAAAATTCTTAATTTTATGATTTTCAAAAAACTTTCAAACGCTTTATTGCAGGTTCTGAAACTTATCTACTAATTTCATGGTCATAGCAAGTTTAAAATTTAATACAAACCTCGTAGATAAAATCATAAATTTCTTAAAACTAACGCAATTCTTGAATAAAAAATATGTGTCAGAGCTAAATATCTTTACACAAAATTAATTTTTTAATTTATGTTGAGTATCTGCTTGTTATATTGCACAATCGAAATAATAACAGATATTTACTCTGTTACAATATTTTAATAAATAATTATAAGTTTATAAATCGCTTTAAAGTTAGCAATTTCATTGCACAAATATTTATTTTATTCAAATGTCATATATCTGGTTAAAAATATTTAAAAAGAAATAAATAGCATTGGTTTAGAACTCTATCCCTTCTAGTCAAATATTTACAAATATAAACAGTTAAAATCTTCATCTGTTCAATTATTTACAGAAGTGTATAATTAAATTCGGAGGAGAAAATCTCAAAATATAATTCTCTCATTATGAAATATTCTTTTGAAATCTTACCAAAAATAAATTTATATTACACTTTACATATCTTAGTAATCTCAAATATAAAAATAGATCGCTAATTTACCACAGCACTATCTTGCGTGATTCTAATGCGAGCATTCAGTAAATATAAAGTCCCTAAACCTATTCTCTCATTTAATCAATAACTCCTACGCAACCACGGGCGTCATTTTCAAACGTTTTTGAATTTTCCATTTCCCATCTTACATAAAACCGTTCCCAAAAATTTTCACCTGTATATTTCTCTAATTAAAATAAAACTTACCAGACTCCGTGGAAATAATTTGCATGGGGTAAATGAAAACATCAATAAGAATAATGAAGAATAGAAAGTAGAGAAATCTGCTTATCTCGCTCATTTTGTCGCCTAAAGTGAGACCAGTCGCTGGACTCTAGTCAACAGTAGGTGCAACAAGTTCTTAACCTTTTTTCCCCTAGCTGAGATCAATGTATTCCCTACTAATGTAGGCTAGGGAAGTTCCCATAAGATCGATCATTGAAAATAGTACTGATGGGATATGAATACCAGAGAGGCTCGTAGATGATAATAATAAGCTTTATAATTATTTTCATTTATTTTATTTTACTTTTTCACTCGTTTTAGATATCACAATATATGAAAATGAATTGTGATTGATTAAAGTTAAACCAGCTATCAGTTATCTGATATTTGATTTTTAATGATATTGTCGTGATAATATATTCATGGTTAATTTATATTTCTTAATTAAAAGATAAAGAACGGATATATAATAGCAGTGTTGAAAATTTTAATTTTGTATTTTAAAAAATTGATTTTGATTGAAGTATAGTCTTCACATTTGCAATGCAAAAAAGATTATCAAAACAACTAATTTATTTTCAAATAAATTAAAAGGCTATTACATATCAAGATAAATATATTTATTTATGTCTTATTTACTATATGTGTTGATAAATACATCTATTATATGTTTTATTTATATATTGATAATTTGAATTGTTTTTAAACTTGTAAATAAAGTTTATCTGTCAAAATATAATAGTTGTAATATTAAAGATTGTGTTTTGTTATTTAAACAAATGTTTAAGGGATGAGAAGCTTTTCACAAATACAAATTTCAATCATCTGAATTGATTAAACCTCGACTCGGATATAAGTATCACAATATATGTTCTCCGGTGTGTTCTTTCTCCCTCTTTGATATATTTTTAAGTCTTATTTTCACCATATGAAGTATTTTTTACCAGTAAAGCAAAAACTTTGTAAAATTGAAGAAAAGATTCATCGTCTATAACTGCAACCAAAAAGTTCGATGCTCTAATGAAAAAAATGCCCTTCATTTCAATTTTTAAGAAATAAAAAAAAAAGTTTGCTATTATCCACAGAAAAAAAAAACATTCGATCGATTCTTATTAATTTACATTTACATTACATCTTTATTTTAAAGTTTAAGAGCATTTTTTCTTTCATCTCTACAAATTAGTATGTTATTGATTAAATACAATATATATATACTAAGAGAATCTAATGGACAAAAATATTTTTAGATATGAATACTTATAAATAGTTCTAAATAAATTTATTATTTCTGATATATTAAGTGTAATAGAGAAGTTTTAAAATGACTATAGCATCAAAAGTTTTGTTTATAAAAGGAAATTCATACAATCTTTTGCTTATAAATAAGAATAGGTAATTCACTTTTGATAAAATATCAGTGTGACATATCTAAAATCTCTTAAAATTCTCAGCAATGGGAAAAATGATTGATCTTGTCCTTTTATTCTTTTAGATAAGGAACAATCTGTTTAGTCCAGTGAATGCAAACTCAAAAGCTAAAGGCCTTAAAAATAACACATATTAACAGGATTTAAAAATAAGAAAATCATCATCTAGTCATGCCATCTCCAAAATTCAATTTTCACCTTTTCTCACTTGAAACTTTCTTAACGAGTGTTTTTGCAACACGATACATGATATCGTGCTCAGAATTTTTTTTTTTCTCGTTCAAGGGCTGATCGGTAACACACACTTCAAGTAATACTTATTTATTTTCTTCCGTGATACTATCACATCTTAATATACCCATGAATTTCTCTCTTTTTACACAGATATCATGTATTTTTCTTTTACTTGAAATATCGACACATTTTAGAGTAATAGCCTTTATTACGCCCATTTTCTTTCACGCTTGCAGGTGGTATTTTCTGTAAAAGAGTAGAATTTAGTCCTCATTCTTTCCGATTATTTGTTAGATACCATGGTTTCATCGATTCCTGATAGCTGCTACACCAGCTTTGTATCTTCTCATAGATTTTCCATTTCCTACAACTAGAAACTTATTTCCCAAGTAATTACGCAGCCTTAGGCAAAAACTTGTCTAGATGAGAGTGCGTAGGTTTCTATTCTGGTCTAGAATATGCTAATTTGGGGTGAGTGAACTGATGTTAAAAACGTGATAAAACATTAAAGTATTCAGTCATGATTTTCTTACGAACTAATATCTGTAATTGATCTAAGTATTATATGTTATGGCTACATTCTTTGCACTTGATTTTGTTTGAAAAATAAATTTAATTCATTCAGAAATTAGATTCAGATTTAGATTTACTTTACTTAACTTTTTCTACAGCTTATAGCTCGAGCTTTTTCTACGGCTTATAGACATGATTCAAGATATTATATTCACATCTTATATCATTTCTCTAAAATATCAAGTAAAGGGAAAGTAAATAATGAATTTACGTAAGAAAAATCGATGAATTTACTTAAGTGTATATTTCCTCTCTGCAATAATATTTTAATGGTTATGATTTATTTTAGACCAACGCGCCACGTTTTTTTTTTTTTTTTATTTATTTATTTAAGTGGTCCTTTGTTGACTCACGGAGCTTTTAGAATTATAATGGATTTTCGAGGAACCCTTTCCTACCCTTAGAAAATTGTATTTTAAAATAACATTTAAAATAGATCAATATGTCAAGGTACTTCATGAAAACACTTAAAAAAAATATCGTATTTTCATTAAAAACTTTTAATATAAAATTTATGTAACTTACTCATTAATAGCATTAACTCAGATGTCATCTACCCTTCGTGACTGAAGAGTACTTGCATTTTTTTACACAAATTGTCGAAGTTTTGCCCTATTGATGTTATATTACATCAATAGAGCAACGATCGCTCTCCTTTCGATAATTGCTCCTTTACAAACTTCGTAGCAAACGTAAATCTATTTTGCATACAAATCAACTGAACAATTGAAAATCCGGAGTTAATTTTACCTTTATGTCACTGCTGACATCGCGTTACGGACGTCGGCAACCCACACACGAAGTTTCTGATTAATATTCAAAGATAATTAAACAAACATTTATATTCTTAGTTAATAAACATTTGTTAACTTGTGGGAGTGTTTACAATTTCCTTTTCGAATTTTTATGTTGATTCTCGGAACCCCCATGTTTGACTCACAGAACTCTGGGGTTTCGCAGAACACAACTGAAGATCATTGGTTTATTTGAATACCTCGAGAAGAAGTATGTTATGCTTATTATTTTTATACAGTTGCTAATCAACTTGAAACTGTGTTCGTATATCTTATAAGGAAATGCATACATTTAACAATTATATAATGGTACCTTAGTCTTGAATAAATAAGTCTCCTAAAATAACATTTGATTTCTTAATAATTTTAGTTTAAATAATAAGCAAGCAGTTATTACTATCAGTAAAATAAATTATTATCAATAAATTTTAAATAATGAATACGTTAAAAAACTATGTAATCAACCTTTATAAATAAAGATAAAAATAATTGGTGTTAAATGTGACTAACTTATCATTACAATATTAGTTTAAAGATAGAATAAAATTATTTTCAATTAATTAACAAATCATAAATTTTTATAATATTAGAGTATATGATAGAGTTACATTAAAGTTGAACTATCTGAATCGCTTGTATGTTGAAGTTCGAGAAAAAAGACGAATTCTTCATCTGCGTTTGATTCCAATGGAATTTATGTATATGCTTATTTAAGAAATGAGAGAGAGAGAGAGAGATCTGTTTAAATATCTTCATAACAGAATATTCTAAGATGTGAAATCACAATTTTTTTTATAGTGAACTGAAAAAAAAATGGTAGAACTATTTTTAAAAATGTAAAGAAACAAATAAAAGCTTCAAAATTCTGAAATAAAAGTGAGTTACATAAAAGCACTAAAATACTAGGAAAAAAACAGCATGTTATAAGACACTGTGAGAAGATAAATTGGGATTTATTTCATCATAATTACAAAGAAATAAGTATCAGAAAATGTATACAGTTTTGATTAATTTGCATTGCATTGATTTCTTGAGCATCGTTTCTGTCTGGTTGAAATGATTAAATGTAATTTGATTTTCCGAAAAAATGAAGCTTTTCCTTTGACCCTGAAATCAAACTAATTATTTGCTGAGCAGCAGTCAGACGTGTTATCGTTTGATTAGACATATCATATGTTTTATTTTATTTATAATTATTATTTTGCAACTGGGCTAAGACACTACATTAAATTTCCTTTTTTATATAGTGGGCTGAAATTACAGTCCAATTTAAGATGCTATTTTCCACAGAACGATTTGTAATCTGGTTCTGAGTGAGAAACCAAACTTTTTTCGTATCACATACAGGTTTAAAAGAGGGAAGGGCGAGTACGTAGCAATGCCTATAAAAATAAAGGAAATATTATATTCACATCTTGTATCATTTCTCTAAAATATTAAATACATAAAGATAAAAAGAAAGTTTAAATAAACTGTTACACCAAAATAGACACCAAAAGGATTTCTAGCTTCATGAGAAAATTCGAATTGCTATGTTAGGAATATGTTGAATGTATAATCTGTAGGTTCTACATTCATTTCTGTATCAAAAATATTTTAAAGTACACTGAAAATATTTTTTTTTCATACATTTACCTAAGAAAGAACAAAATAGTCCACTAAATATACTCGTCAGTTAAGAGATGTATTTGTAAAATATGTATAGTTTAAAAATAATAAAAAAAAGACACGTGTTGTATTTATCAACAAAACCGAAACATTATGTAATATATGATTGTACTTGTATAGCTTCTTTGTGAAATATTTAGAAGGTATAAGTAGTATTATAAATTGAGATAATCAAACTAAATCTATTTCTTACAACACGAAATTCGCGACTTTCTTTGGCCCTGGAGTATCCACATGTTCATAACATTGTATGTGTGTGTGCTACTGCCAGCTTTATATTGCTATTAATTAAGAAAGTATAACCATGAAATTATTATTCAAAATATTTACAGCTTATTCTTCATTCCATTTTCTGTAAATAAAACAATTTTGAAATTTTATTTTACTTTCCCGTTCTAGAAAACATAAAAGGAAAATAGTTAACGTGAAATTTATAACTACTCAGTCTAAATAGTAAAGCAATAGAAAAAGTTTTTAGTATGGTTCTCTCTACTCCCAACTGTTGTAATCTAAGCTGATTCAGTAATTTCTGTTAGAATTAGTTGAAAGTAATGTACTTTAAACAAGAAACTGTACATCTACCCAGAATTGATTTTTATAGGATGGTATAATGAATATAAATCATTTATATTTTCTTTTCAGCTAAATATCTGTAGAAATGCATACTTCTTCGATAAACAATGAATGTAGTGCAATTATTCATTATGAGAAAAAGAGAGAAATACTGAATACTTATCAAATTTTTAAAAAATATATCATCATTATTTCGAAATGTTGAACATCTTTAATATGCTTATTTTCCATAATTCAGCGTTGTAAGACTTTACTGCATTTATTAGCTTTTTAATTCAGTAAAGCATATTCCAGAAACTGAATACAGTCTTTTTTCAAAATAATCAAATCATTAATACATACAAAACACACGATGAATATTTCTGTGGGCAAATAATATTTCACGGATCAGCTAGTGCCATCTCGATAATTTAAGCATTAACGATACCTATCAAAGAAGAAATTCACATTCGGTTTTTATTCGCCTCTAATTAAGCGAATATTCTCGATTTCTCTAATGGAAATATGGAAATGTATATAAAAAATTGGATGAAAAAACCATGCTGCGGTAGGTCTTGATGTTAATATTCATTTGCCTCGCTTCGTTTTCACATTCATACCTATTCTTCTTTATCGTTTATAATTGCAAATTTTTGCAGTGAAAGTCGATGTTGCTTCAAAAAACTCCTTATTTGAACTATACTGATAATTGTCTCATAAATCATAGATATGTCAATAGTAAGGATAACTATTAAATATTCTATTAATGCTAAGCTATTGAAAATATTTAGTCTTCCCATACATTTCTCTCCTATATATAATAAGTTTGAAAAAAAATATTTAAAATTACCTTGATGTAATTAATGTATATTTTTTAAATCTTAAATAACACTTAAAATTCATTTTAGAAAAAGAAGTTTATTATAGTGATATTCCTTTGTTACATGTCTTAAAAACATGCTTTGTAGTCTTTAAAAATAAATAGTAATCAGCAAATTAATAATAATATCAATTATTATTTATGAGAACATAATTACTAATTTACATTGTCACAAATTATATTTTACAAATTGGTTCAATTTTTTAGATTTCCGAAACTTTTAAGATTAATGGTTTCTGAAATTTTAGGTAGTACTCTCCTACTTAAGGAAACTAGACTTATATATATTTGGATCAAAAGCCGTCAGTACTCTAGTCTCATTGTGTAATGGGGCCGATACACATTAACTCACATTGCCGTGGGGAGGAAGTTTGGAATGAGGGATTAAAGCTAAGATGTAGACCTTATCACTTGACCATGATTCAAAATTACAAGGTTCGTTATCAATAGCTATCATGTTGATTTTAGTGTGACGTTAATGAGCAATGAATCAGCCAGTTAAAAACGTCAATTATCAAGACTAAATTTTATAATTTTTAAGTCAAATCAGAATATGCGAATATCTTAGGTTTGGTTTTTTTTTATTAACGTTGCACTAGAAGCTACGCGAGGGCTATTGGCGAAGGACCTCGTTATTTTGAACTTCGGTCAAGTGACGAGGACGACACCTGAGCTGGCACCCCCTCTCCTAACTTCCACACCACGTCAATGGGAGAACTTTGGGCCCCGACTGATTTAACGTGCATCAGCCCCGGCTACTCGATGGGTCTTCGTGGATCAAGGCTCGAACCCCCGAATTAACGAAACCGCAGGCCGCCAGGCCGATACCTTAACTTATCTAACTTGTTTTATTTCATACATCAACTAGAATTTTGAATATATTAAAATGAGTAAAAAGTATATCTATTTATAAATATTTTCTATTGTGAAAATTTCTCGTCTATATAGGTGGAATTCATATAAAGAATGCTCTCTTATAAATTTCAAGAGCTTTCGTTTTATTTAAAAGTATCTGACTTAATAATAACATTTTTACAAATATGTTTTTTTCAACAACCCTTTTTTTTCATGAATTTTCTGATAAATTTTTAACCATAAAACTGTTTATAGCTTCTGATAATAAAAGTTATATTGAAACAAGATACTCGTTTTATTTGTATATAGAGATTCTAAAACTGAATAGAATCACTTATGGTGTGCCTCTATTATTTCATAAATGTATTCGATTTTCGGTGTATTTATTCGATAATTATTTCATTACATATTCGATAGTTATTTCATTACTACAAAAACCAAGATCCCCTCTTAATACAGAAAAAAGCACACATATATGATAGTAATCTAACCTTTGAATTTATTTCTGCTTACTGCTAAAACATTTATAAGAATTTTAAGAAATTAATGAATAGACGAATTTTTTTGTATGGGACAAAAAATTATTTACTCAGAGAAAAGTCATAAATTTTGAACAACGACTGAAACAATGATGAGAGGAACATTTTTCTACGAATTTGATAAATGCATTGATTAAACATGTTATTTGCTACTTTTCGAAACATTTAAATGATTAGACATTTTCCAAAGATGGTAAATGGTAAATATAAACATTTATTTCTTCTTTTTTGATACTGAAAAACTTCCTAGGTCGACATTAAGCAAAATTAATTGAAAGTCACCTATGAGACCTCTTGAGTAACCGGCTGTTTTTTGAAACCATCAATAATAGAAGAAATATTCAAAATACTGTAATTTATGATTTCGCTTTACAGTGATTTAAATTATTTATTTTGCATGAATATTTCTCCGAATGGAGGATCTAAGAAATATCACATGGAATGATTGACGATCTAACCCTATCATTACTAGAGAGAAATGTAGAAAGGGGATGAAATAACACCTAGGGGAGTATCATATAACACAAAGGATTAATGCTTCTGTCATAACTCTCAGGCACGACGCAAAACACTGATTAATTAAAAAAACTGATTTTCTTAATGTTTTATTTGGCTCTATGATAGGCTATTCTTTAACAGAGGGAAAATTCCACGAATTTTTATTGGTTCCCTAAAAAGTTATACCTTTTTTTAAAGCTAAATAACTCTTGGTGAATTATGGCATTCGTAAAGGATGAAAAAAGATTCTGATATTTTTAAACAATTAGCAAACAGTACATTTTATACTTCTGTTTGGTTAAAAATTAAAGGGATACAGTACTTTAAAAAGATCAAAACATTTATTGACCGCATTTTACTTCCATGACTGTTCTAAATATGTGGCGACTTCCTAAGTCATTTTTTGATGTCATTTTGACTGCGGAGCTGTAAGGAGAATTGAAGAAAAGGAGCAGACAATCTTTTCTCCACTCACTTAAGTTTTAAGTTTTAAATTTGTAAATGTTAAGTTTGAGATAAATGAGTCGTTCTTTGCCTCTCAAAAAGTACAAGAGTAATACTACGAAAAAATCTTTTGCTTAAATGATTATGAAGAGATTTGCTCCTGTGCGATTGGCAACAAATACATTATTATTATGTGTTGTTCTATAAAATTTAGAATCAGTCTACTGTTGTAATGATTATAGATGTTTCTGTTTACATTAAAATAAGTATTATTTAAAAGCTCCAACATTTGAAGTTTCTTTTACGTTTTCGGTGTGGCTAATTAATTTAATGGAACTAATTAATTTAATGGCTAGAGTGAAATGCTAAAGTAACAGCTCTCCGGAACGAGAGAAAAGTTGGTTGCATTCCGCATACCTTCTGAAAGAAAATTATGGGGAATTGTCGGTTTTATCAACACACACCTTCCCCATAAATGTATGTGTACAATTAAATTTTCTAGTTATTTAAATATTCTTTAACTTTGTACCAAATCGTATTTTATTGACTTTCAAAATTTTAAACTGCTTTTTCTCGGCTTTTCATTTTTTTTAATGGTTGCAGTAGCCTAGTTGTCATGCCGGTAGCGGACTCGCGGCTGGCGGTTTTCGTTTGTTGTGGGATCGAGCCTTGATGACAGAAGACCCGCTGTGTAGCCGAGACTGATCTATCTATCGAAGTTCAAAGTCCTCCCTTTGGCGTGGTGGGGAAGTAAGGAGATGGGATACCCACTCAGGTGTCATCCTCGACAATTGACCAAGATTCAAAATTACGAGGTCCATCACCAATAGCCCTCGTGTTGCTTCTGGTGTGACGTTAATAAAACCAATCAATTTTAACGGTCGTGTATTTAAAATCTAAGGGCTTTTTTTGTAATTAATATAAAGTTTTGAAATCTTTTCTGGTTTAACATATATTTGTTAATCATATGCATGGAATAAGAATTTATATTGATAGTTATTTTTTTTCTAAAAAAACAAATCAACAAATTAGATATAGCTATTTTTACTGTATTAAGTAGAGTCTGACAAAAAAAAATATTTGAAAAACTGTAGATAACACTATAGCCATCAAACCCATGAACCGAAATGTGATAAACACTTCTAAGAAACTGAGTAAAAAATCTCTTAAAAGGTTTTAATTTGTAGGAGTCTAGTAGTTTTAAAATTTTGAGATATTTTGATAAAACTAAGATTTGAAATAATTGTATGAAGCTATTTTTTCTAAAGTACATATTTTGTCTGTTCAAATATGATGTCAATATAAACTTTTTCATATAAATATCTCATAAAAATTGCTCACAGGGTTCAATGTCTCCTTACATTGAGAATCAGTAGCAAATAGATATTGTTTAAAGGGAAAATTTATTACACTGCAACAGCTGCGTTTGAATGTCGAAATAGATGTCTTGAGCAGTAAAAATTTAATAGAATATAACGTGTGGTGTGAAGTGATTTAAGCTATCCAAATTTAACACAGTAAAAAAAGCTGCTCGGCAATGTTACTTTTAAACTATCATTTATTTCACTCACCATATAGTTTTTTTTAGTATCGTCCCAAGCCAATTGTTTTATTGCCTGAACTACCCATTTCTGAGTTGTTGAGAGCATGAAACTCTGGCACAATGATACATCTAGAGATAACAATGGATCTGTGAGATTTATCAGAACAAATGACCATGCGGGTCTAATTTAGAGTAACTCATATCAGAATCGTCATTTTAAAGTCTTCGTGTACAATATAAGAAATTAAAGAAAATAAAAATAAAAAGTTCGTTTTCATTGTTATATCAACGATTAAATAAGCGAAATATGGTATCATACATTAAAAAAAATAGAATATTATAGGTTGTTTGTCAATAATAACAAGGAAAGAAAAGCAAAGATTTTTTTTAAAAAATTGATGATAGAAAAAAACAAAATAAAAACTAAAACCAAGCCAAAGAAGAAATAAAATAAGAGAGAAGAGTTAGGTATGAAACCAAATAGTTTTTTTTTCCCCTTCTGATTCTCTGAAAACTTTTTTTATGTTCAATATATTAAAAACAGAACCAACTAGTGACGATAAATATTCGCCAATCCCTTAAGCATATTAAATTTATTTGCAAGGCACAGCGCTGTTAATTTTTAGTTCACATTTAATGTAATTGGATTGTTTTCACCTACAAATATATTTTATGTATAACAGATTGTTGTATTTGTATATATTTCATTTCTTCTTATTATTTTACATCTTATTACTATATTATCATTATTATTTACTTCATTTCATTATACGAGCTATTTGCTCATTTTAGGACGTGTTTATTAATAATGAAATTCTCATATTAATGAGAAGTATTGAAATTTTAAGTAAATCTGAAATTCTAGCACGGCTCATTGCATTTCACGATAACTTAATTATTTTCCACTTCAAATTTAAATTTTATCTGATTACGAGATTGATATTTTTAAACAAAAAGATGAATATTATATATACGCCTTTTCTGCAGATAAACAAAACGCGTGAATCTATTATTTTTAAAACAAAAAGGAATTTATAAGATAATTCGAATAAATATTTTAAAAAATACCCCAATTTTATTTCAAAAATAAGATATCTCGTCTCGTTTAAAAATCCACAAACTTAAGAGTGTATAATTTTTTTTTGAAAATCATGTTATCAGGAGCGAAAAACGTCATAAATAATGATCTTAATCAGATACAATGCCTAAAAGTCTTATACTCGTAATCTTTTATCTTAGTGAAAAAAACAGATAATAAAGCATAATTATTTATTAAAATTATTTTGATATAAGAAATAAAAATATATCCCAATAAAAATAAAAAAACATAAATCAGTTTAATTAATTGATAGAGATAACGTTTTATAAAATTAATATTTTAATCCCATTATTCAACGAAAACATCTCTTTTCATCCACATTCTTTTAATCAATTCCTTTAGAAATATTCAAACATTGATTTCCTTTCCGAAAATAAATGAAAAAATGCTGAAATTAAATTCCTTATTGAAATTTTAAGTTCAAATGCCTCATCAAAGGATCATCGTGTTTTCAACTCATTGCAATGTACTGCGAAATTAGTCGCGTTTTGGTTACCGTAAGGTTTTCTAGATGCATGAGAGAAATATGCATAAGCTTATTCGATACTCTATAAATACTTTATGAAGCGAAACTTTTTTTTTACATTGAAAACTAGTCGGCACAATTATTTATGGGATTTACGAAGATCTATATTGAGGTATTTATTTCTATAAAAAAAATCCCAAAATTGGTAGGTGCTTAGCTAAGATAATAAACTTGTTTGGTTTTTTGTTCAATACACATAATTTTTTAAAACAATTTTCAAATATTTCAGAATTGTTGCCTTGATAGGCATAAATGGCTTTAAAAAATCAGATGCTTGACAATTTCGCAACTTTTAAAATACATATGAATATTGATTATGGCTTTAATATACTGAATATATTCAAGTATTCAATAATGAAATATTCAAAAGTACTTGGAAAAATTACGAGCCTCTACACCAAATAAAAAATTTTAACAGGTGAATAAAAACTGAAAAACCGAAAAATGTTGACATTGTTTCCAAAAAGACATTTAGTAGTCATACTTAAATTTGAAAGGCCTTTGTCACACAAAACGCACGTTATGGATATTTTTATCTCAAGAATTTAAAATCCATAGCATTTGTTCTAACATTTACACTGCAAAAAACTTCTAATGATGATTTTTTTTCTGTTGGAACATTTTTGAAACTTCCTTAAAATGTGTGGATTCTATATTTTTAATTATTGTTAATGTGGCCTTGTTTGGTAAGAAATTATGTTTATTTCATACATATATTTTTTGAATATATTCACCATCAAAGTATCACGAAAAATCTCATATTTGAGAAAAAAATTTATATTTATTTTTACTTCTGATATGAAAAATGTACATTGCATTACAACAATTATTGTTTATTTTATTTTTTTATACAATTCCTAGAGATTGTTTTATGAATTTACTTTAACCATCCTATATCTGTTGAATTTCATACTGTATTACGAGTATTCCTAGGGGGGTGCAGAAGAGTTTTAGAAACACTAATAAAAAATATTAATGAACTATTTTGAAAGAGAAGTTCTAATCAATGCAAAATTGTTCTTAAAAACAATATCCAAGTAACTTGTTTGAAATTTCAAAACTTAACTAACAGTCGTTGAAGTTAAACCAGATATTAATTTAAATGAAAACGATATCCAAAATTGTGCATAACATTCTAACAACAAAAATACATATCCTTTTACTATTATTAACTCAGTAATACATTTAGTTAAATCGGCAGCTGTGTTTCTTGCAAAGATACTATATAAAATTTACTTCCCATAAGCAAATGATTTTAATGGACCCCAGAAACACCAATAATATGATAATTACCAACAATTCCACGTAGATAAATATTCTATTTGTATTCAAAAACTTTTAACCACAGATATGTAAGTTTTCGCAGAGAACAACATTAAGAAAAAATTTAAAAATCCCAGTTAAAAAGTACCCCGTATATATATATATATATATATATATATATATATATATATATATATAT
>BMAW01113297.1:814123-848957 GCA_019974015.1 Nephila pilipes
AATTTGTTTCTAAAAATTCTTCAATTTTGCATTGATATTTAATTTTTGTTTTTTCGTTTCCAAACATAATTAAGATATTAAAAATTCCATCCATAAAAGTAGATATAAGCTTTTTGAGTACTGTAAGAAAATATGAACTAGATACATATATAACTAGATACCTAGATAACTAGATATAGATATGAACAAAGTACATATACTGCTTAAGGAGAAGCCATTTCAAAATATTTTAAGAAGATTTTAAAGATAAAAAGATTTTATTAGATTTTTAGAAAATTGTCGCATATTTTTCACATTTTACATCTCAAATTATCTTAATGAAATTTGAAAATTAATGCTCAAATTACGAAAACAATATTTATTTTAAGAAAAGAGCTAAAGCACAAAGGCTCTTGATTAAAAAACAGCGCCATTTTAGGTTCCTTGAACGTTAGATATTTATTTATTTTTTAATATTTCTTTTTTATAACAATAAAGTATCAATATACCTATTTTTGAAATAAATGTCCAAGAATTATTTCAATTTGCTTCACTGATTTATTTCGTAAAAGAATCAGGTAGGCCTCTTAAAAATACATTTGTTAATGTTTTGAATTACAAATACACTTTCAAAAGTTCAAATTAGTCTGATCAATTACTTTTACATCAATAATCTGTTTTCTTTAGTAAGGGACTATATTCATTTTGTTTTTCTTGTAGCATGTGGTTCTTATATATCTTAGTCCTAATTATAAGTTAACTTCTGATTGCATGCATGAAGTATAAAAACTGCAATAAGAGAACGTACTAAAAAAACGTGCAATAAGAGAACTCCAATAGATTGTGTCATCAATCAATACACGGTCAATCACGCTTATATGTCACAACCAATAGGTTGTCAGGAATCAGGTGATCATAAAGCATTACATATTCCTGAAAACAATGATTATTATTCTCATTTATTTGTTAATATATATAATCTTTTCTTATCATTAGTTTTTATTTCCCACTGTCAATTCTCATCTTGTAAATTAATATTGTTTTTTATAAGATTATCGTAAAAGATCTATAAAATTTCATTGATTTCAGTTGAACGTTGAATTAATTAGTCTCTAGAAATTCGATTTTATTTCAATACTTCGTAAGATGCTTCATTTTGCAATATATTTGTTCATGATTTTTCTTTCAATTATTCAACTAGCTGTCCTTTTAATATATATGGAATGTTTTTAAGGCTGCAATCTTTTCGAAATCTTTTCTGTTCTTACAGAGCCTAAAAATATTCTTTTACATTTATTTATTTATTTCGCACATTAGATGTATAGGCTTATAGCTCTAATTATCATATTAAATTATGATTTGAAATTAAAATTTTACTTTCGAAGGATTTCTCGGCTTTACGAAATCGTTCATTCATGATTAATGTTTCATCTCTCTCTCCAAATCTTATTCATTAATTTCCTTTTTCAAGTACATTTTTTTATCTATTTTTAGCAAAAAATTTATCAAAAGTGCTTATGTTTAACTATTAGTAAAAATACTTTGTAGTGGTTTTTCGAACAAAACACCAATATAATGATATGACTAAATATTCAAATTTTTTTCTTAATAAGTTAACCATTATCAATATTGGTATAAAATCAAACTATAGACAAAAAATTTTCATTAACAATGTGACAAAATGTGGTTGTGGCAGTGTTTAGTGTGCAGCACTAATTAAATTAGTTGAGTGAGTTTTTATCTATGAAATTAAATTTATACTTACATATCTGATAAAATTAATCGAAAATTAGATGCAAATGAAGAACAAATGAGTATATCATTGAATAAGCTCTTTACTGTAAGTTGAGAAGCAAAAGGAGAAGGTCTTGTGTGTGAACTACTGTTGAGTTGCATTATCCTCTCTTTTTCTCAGAATCAGAATTTCTACCACTTTGAATAAAAATCAATTAATTGAGGGGGAGGAGGGGGAGACAAAATATGTAAAGAATGTTGTACACATTCTGCTTGTATTACACTTAAATTATATTGAATCATTTACGGTTTTAAAGATTTAAAACTAAAACTTCAAGTAAAAAAGCAATTATTACGGCTTTAATTCTTTTTTCCGTTTTTTTTTTTTTTTTTTTTTTTTTTTGAAAGCTTCGCTGAATATTTTTAATGATTTATAATTTACGGATGATATTGACATGGAAAAAAAAAACTACGAAATGCTACTTAAAAGCCAGGAATTCCCACACACACACTGTTATATTTTTATTAAAATAAAATAAAACAAAAAAATATTTTTGGTTCTTGTTTCATTAAATTTTTTTTCTATTGAATATTCCAAAAGAATCCAGAGTTTTTCAATGACCAGTATTCATCTATTTGTTCTTTCTGTAATAATTCTGAAATTTATCATCTTTATCTAAGTAGGAGTAGACTTTTTTAAATAAATTAATAAATCTTTTGAAAATCTGGCATTTCTATGGACATTTATTTTAAGTTATATATATTCTCAACTTCAGAAAAGGAAGTTTTTCTGAACTAAAATTCTTTACGTGCATCTATATTCCAGGAAAGGTTAACATACTTATCAACTATTTGTATAAATATTGATATTGTGGATACTTTTCACACAAGTAAAAGTCTGAATTGAGATTTTTTAAGTGGCTTAAGATAAAAGAATAAATATGTAACCCGGAGATTTTCTAGATGTGCCCAAATGAATAAATTACTTAAGTATAGCAAAACAGATCTAATATATTTTCACTCAAAACATCGTTGTAATTATATTTAACGATATTTAAATTTATTCAGTTTTATATCATTTCATCAACTTGCGCTTAATATTAAATCAGATAAAAATTGGATATCGTTTTACAGCGACGTTTATATCAAAACGAATTTTTGAATACATAGTCTTAAGAATTTTTGACGGCAAGTTCTTCTGATGCGATATTTCAACTAAAAAAAGGGGTATTTCGATATGTCCTAAGGATTTGGGCAGCTTTTCTCTCCTCTTTAAAAAAAATCAGAATATGATTTTTTTTAAATGTAAAAACCAGCTTTAATTACGTTATATATTCTTCCTGAATACATTATGAAATATTATCTTTTCTAAAACAAGTTTCCAGAGACACTGATGAGTATGAAATAAAGAGAGTTAAAATTTCTTTAAATAGAGCAAATACTTTTTACTTACAAAAAGGCTTAAGATTTCTTACTAATGACTCAACCTTTATTATTGCATTGGCGTTCCTTAATAATACAAATAACCATTGTTAAGTGCATAATGATCAAGTGATAACTGTAAACAAAAAACAAGCCTTGCAAATTTCACTCATTAATAATATATAATACTCGTATAAATAAGAAACGCTATTATGTCACACAATATCAATGTGACGTTATTAAAATAATTTATATTTTTATAAAATTAAAATATGTAAATAATTAAATCATAAAAACTAATAAAATAAAATAAAATGATTAAATATATGTAATTTATGAGTTCTAACGAATTAAAAATCATAGCAATGTTTTACTATCCATAAATTCAAATTGAATTCCCTTAAAATAATTTTTTGTCTACCTTTCTCGCTGAAATGGGATTGGTCAAAACAACTAAAATGATTCTCTCATAAATCAGATGTAATCTTTCAAGTCTCAGTAAGAAAAAAAAAAAAAAAAAACACTTCTATCATACACTGGCGTAGTTGGAGAAGGGGAGAGGGAGTCATGGCTCTGCTGGTGGCACAGATATGAAGGGGGCAGGAAGCGATTGAGCTGGCTAATCCGGCCTGCAGTATCAGGCCATGGTCATTACATCCGATAACTGTATCGTCATCAGAACTACATTGGTACTTATGCAGAATTTCAAGGCAACTGGGCAAGGGGAAGTGGTTCAAAATAGAGTTGTAAGATTTGACCTAAGCAAATATATGTACATGTACGTTAAGCTAAATAAAAACTTATCACATATTTTTTTCAAGATAAGAAAATAAATTTCACTTTTTGAATTTCGAAAAGGATGCTGCCGGCAGCAATTCGCAATTAGTGTGTCCATTTTAATTTCCACCTTGTTGTCTTTGAGCAACTCATAGACGTGATGGTCAGCAGGTGACATTTAATTTCTCCAACATTTTTGTTATTTAGAAGAGCGGTGCAGGGTTGATATTGTTTATTTTTTACTTTGATAAAATTTCGCGAGTAAAATTTCAGTTATTATAAAATGAAGTTTATTTGTTTTATACCATTCGTTGAATATATGGGAGTGTTAAGGTGAATGTTTATTTTGTTTATTTTTAATTTTTTCAATAGCTTTCGGTTTTACTCAAAAAGAATGTTATTTATTCGTTTTATCGTGTTAAACTATAAGCATTTTAATTTTAAGCCAAGCGCATTACATTCGTGGTATTATTACTTTTCTTTTCTATTGGGAGGGGCGGGAAATTAAAGTTCATACTGAGGAACAGCAGAAATCCACGCTACGCCACTCCTACCATAATAATTCAACTTATTTTACACTTATATGTGATTTGTTGATTGTACATGAGTTTAAAGAAGTACATTTTACAAAGTCGCTTCCTTCGTTTCGTTTTCGAACAATCCCATTTAACTACGCAAAAGGCTTTAAAAAAATTAACTTCATGAATTATATATATATATATATATATATATAATTCATGTGTTATTATATATATAATAACACTTTTATATTCACTGCAAAATGTATTTCATTACGACTGTTTTAGATTAACTACCTCAATTTCTTTTAATTCTTTATCTCGGCAGTCTTACAATAGATTCGTAAACTATAATTATGCCTAGAAAGCTCTATTCTACCAAAGACTATAGTGTAGGAAAAGAACGAATGTATTTTTTGAATCTAACAATGGTGATTTATAAGAGTACTAAGAATAAGGTGCCAATACAGGTTTCATCTTCGGCATCTGATTATTGTTCAAAATAACGAGATTTATTGCTTGAATCCTATTAGGCAGCTCTTGTGCAATGCTAATAGAACTAAACTAAACTGAGGTCATCTTCACTTGTTGAACATCAGTGTTTTGTTATAAAAATATTCTGAAATCTTCTGGGGGAAAGTACCTAAAACCTAGGGTTCTTTAATAGTTGTAAGCACAGTTTATGACAACCGTCCTTTATTATTTAATTCTACAGTCATCTCTTTCTTTTTCCTTATAATTGAAAGGTTAATAATTGTTAGATACTCCTATTGAAGATACGTAAGAGCAAGGCAAGATGCATTTTTAATCGCCAAGAAATAGGTAAAGTTGTTCTCCCTCGAATCCCACTTAACTCGTTAGTTCTAGATTATGATCAACTAATGAAGTTTTAGCTTGCCATTTCACTTGCTCTTATTCAAACTGTTCTCAATAACAGTAACTTCGTATCTTTGTAATTAGGCTAAGAAGCACTTCAGTCCAAAAGCTTAATTAAGATGTTTCGATCCAATTTATTAATAACTATTAGAGCCTGCCTTTATCCTCTTTATCCCTTAATTTTCCTTTAAATTCTCATTCATTCATACATCCCTATATCTAATTCAATTCTCTGCATTTCTTATCTTCATCTATTTACCTAATCATGCTTTATTTTGGCTTGGGAAGAAATTGTAATTTTATCCAATTCAAATTACTATAACGTAACTGAGGTTAGTGAAGAGAAAAGCTCGAACAGTCCAATGCCACAAGTTTTACATTTAAATAAAACTTTTTCTCACTCTCGTAGTTTAATTTAAAAGAGCAATCTTACTGTGCAATGAAATTTAACCGAAGCTATGGGGGGAACAGACATTTCCTAATATCTGTAGCATATCCCCTTCTCAAGATTGTCCACTACAACAAAGACACTTCTCCGTAAGAATTTTTTCCAATACTTGATAAGCATTTGGGAATTGCTTGAAATTTACCGAACTTCCTTCTTACTCAGAAAACAGAAATTTAAAACTTCATCGAATTAGCAGAACTTTATTGCAAATGTTACACTTGTTCAAACAAAGCTATTTTACAAACATTGAATAATTTACAAAGAGCTGCTCATTTCAAATTAAGAAATAAATTTGTATAGAATTCATCTAGGATATAAAAAAAGAAAAAGGAATTAAGTTAATAACCAAGTAAGTTTTTTGTGGAGAAATGAAATCACAGCCTACAATATATTATGAATATTGTTATACATATTTCGTAAATAAATTCACATAATAGGAGAGGTGAACAATTAAACAATTATCCATTTATCCAAATATTCTCAAGACCTTGAATGCATTGAAAATACTAAAGTAAAGTAAATATATTTGCAAGATATTTAGATTTGAGCATTAAATCTCAAAATAATAATAATAATAATAATTTTTTTTTCTTTTAAAAAATGTACTAAATTTTGAAAAAATTACTTAAATGATGGTTCTAGATTTGAATAATTACAGTTAATTTATTTTTTCGAAAACGAAAAAGAACCTGATATTGCTTTTTTAAGAAAAATTAATCCTTATCTAATAAAAGATATATAAGACACAAAAAATGAAATAATACTTAAATCATTACAAGTAAACTTTTAAAATCTTTGCAAAACAAAATGGTGATTTAAAACCCGTTGATGGGAATCAAAACGAAAATTATTCTGAGATTAAGATTTTGTTAGTTGTGTTTAAAAAAAAATCAAGAGACTCCCAGTGTCAAAAATATTTCAAATCAGGTATTTTATAACAAAATCTCCCCCCCCCCTCCTCCTCGGAGAATATACGAGATCAAAGTATGCCATATTTCCTTGTTATTGTTTAACGTTCGTTGCGAGATGTTTTCATTGGTCTCATGCGAACAGTGATTCTAGTTCCAGAAATTCGCTTTTATCGAGAGTGCCTTCTGATACATTTCCGGTTCCTGCCTGCGATTCTGAGGTTCTGGTACTTCCGTCGCAGGAAGTGAACGAAATGTAATTGTGAGGATACCAAACCGACTTCACAACAGAATACAGGATCCCGCTACTGCCTTTAAATCCCGCTATTTATAGAATATTTGTGAATGACATGTTCCAGAGAGTAGTCGTAATCTAATCTTTTCTTCAGGGCCATTGAAAGTCAGAAACCTCTTCTCGAAAGGAATGCGTTGATTTCTTAACTTTATTTTTCTCCATTCAAGAGGATTAAATGCCTTTGATGGGTGTCGGATAAAGCTGAGAAGAAGGAGGATTTCGAATGCAAAAATAGATTATTTTTAAGGTTTATCGATTGCGACACTAGAGCTTTTTGCAGCTTTATAATCCTCATTGATCGCATTCTGTGTGTCGCCGTTGAGACTGGGTCTTTTTGTGGCAGATTAGGAGGTTTTAGTAAAATAGCAGAAGCTAGCTAATTTTTTGCAGATAAATATATTCTATTCGAAAAGTATAGAAACTACTTACTAATCTGAATCTAAACAATATTTTTTATGCTCTTCACTATTTTTTGCTCTATTGCAGAGTAACAAAAAAATGTAATGTATTGAAAAATCTGTAATAAAATCCTTTTAAAAACTCGACTATTTTAAATAATATGTGTCCTGTGCTCAATTTATAAACATGCACATTTTGATGGAATATAAATAATAAAATGTTGTAATATATAATCTCATGATTCAAATCTTTAATTAGAAATTTCACGAACTAACGAAAGCAGTTCTTAAATTATAAAGGACTTCATTTTTTAAGTCTTTCTTAATTATAATGAGCCAAATTTATTGAAACTATAAATTATAAAATGGAAGGTTAAAAGGTTCCTTCATAGGAACGCTTTTACCTTCATTGGAAAATGGAATTAAGAATGTAAATTAATGAGATACAAACTGAAAAAACTACATCTAAAAATAAGATAACAAAATGCTCTTAAAAATGAAAAGTTGAATGACAGATGTAACTTTTGTGTTACGGATATGTACTCGTTTTCCTCAGAGGTAGATGATATTTTTAAATCAAACTAGGGAGAAGGGTCAACTTTAAAGCGATGTTAAGAAAACACATAAAATAAGCTATATGATGCATTATTGTTCCAAAAAACAACTACATCAAATTTCAAAAAGAATAAAATGATTGAATAAAATATTGTTTTAATCATATTGAGAAGAACTTAGCAAAACATAATGCAATAATTCGCAATAAAATGCAATAATTCTATGATTAAAATATTTTTCAATGGAAAAATGTAAATTAGAAACCTTTACAATGCTTTAAAGAGAAATTTATAATAGTAAAAGAGGGATCATCAATACGTCTTAAGAATCATAAATTAATATACAGGAAAAAATAAAATGAGAGCAAGGAAGGTTTTATTAGATATCAAACATTAACATGCTTTAGTTGTTAAGTTGCTCAATAGGTAATTGATCTTAAATTTTTGTCAATATTTTCACTAATAATTAAGCTTCAATAGTTCGTTTTTACTATTACCTGCTGTAAAAATCTAGTTACAACTCATTTATTTGAAAATGAAATGTCTTAAAGTAAACGCATTATAATTTTTTGCAGCTTTGATACCTTTTTCATGATCTTATTCAATATGGAAGCATTACATACATTTCTTAATAGGCCAGATACATTCGCTAATGTTTCTTTATAAGTCAGATTCATAGCATGTATATTTTAAGTATTTTCTCTCTTTTAATAAATGAGTTTTGTAAAATAATATGTGTTATAGATTATAACGAAGAATCTGTAAGTTCTACTTTACCTAATGGATAATAAGGATCTGTTTTCTTATTAAAGAATTTGTCTGAAAAATTCCTATAAAATATTGTCAAGGACGTAACGAGAAATATTTATGTGGGGGTAAGGTTGTTCCACTTTAGTTTCAATTCATATCTCAAAATAAATTTAAAATTTCATAAAAGAATGTTTGTGTGGAGTACGAGATTTCGAATATTAATTTTCATGAAATAATAAAAAGTTTCAGCTTTAAGATTTCAATATACAACAATCATAATGAAGGGGGAGGTTTACAACCCCCATATCCTCCTTCACTACTCCACTGCATTCTGAAAATCTATTACAATAGTTTTGAATCCTCTGTTGTTGAAACAACCTATGAAGAGAGTGAGTTATTATTTATTAAAGTCCCACTGAAAAGCAACGCGAGGGCTGTTGACGACGGACCTCGTAACATTGAACCTCGGTCAAGTGTCGAGGACGACACCTGAGCTGGCATCCTCCCCTCTCCTCACTTCTACATCATGCCAACGGGAGGACTTTGGGCACCGACAGATTTAACGCGTATCAGCCCAGGCTGCACAGCGGGTCTTCGTGGCATCAAGACTTGAACCCACGACTCTACGAAACCGCCGACCGAGAGTCCACTACCATGACCATTACGCTATCGCGGCTGCAAACTACGAAGAGCAAAACTGAGGTAAACTAATTATCTTTTAAAATATTTATTTAAATAAACAATTCTAACATTTCTTTTTTTTAAAAAATTGTTTTATTAAACTCTTAGACGAAGCGCATTTACTCCTTCAAGCTTTAGTTTTAATTAATATTAATAAGACTCATACACCTTTCAATATATTCTAATTAGATCCACCATCTTAATCGGAAAAGAATTATAAGGTTATGAATTATTAATTGAAAAAATGTTCAGATACGTCTGAAATTCATTATATATTTTATTAAAATGTTTTGAATATTAAAATTTTAGTATTCAATTTATCATCTTTAAGCTTTCTGAGATCTTCATGTGTTTTAATCTCTCAGGAAATGATTTATTATGTGAAATTCTAATTCAACCGCGGGATTTCAAAATATATATACCTCGAGTTTAAACGACTAATCAACCAACCGCAGACACAGAGCGAGTGTGAGAAATAACTACAATAAGTCTGTAGACTTCCTTGTTCATACTGACTGTGTATTTTTTTCAGTATAAATATTAGTCATTTCCGGACCTACTAATTAACATCTGTTATAGGAATTCAGTAGGCCTTACGGTAAGCGTTTGCATTTTTTTATTTTAGACTTTGACGAAAAATTGCCTCTTCTTTTTTTTTTTAAATGTTGAGGAAAGCTGGGTTTTTTTCTCGTTCATAAAACTAAGTGAAAAAAATTGCACAGATATATAACTACCATCAGAATTAAATCCTTTCATTATTAGAAATGTCTAGATCACTCAAATATAAAACAAAACAAAAAAAAAAAAAAAACATTAATTTTATCTATTCTAGAATACTCTAAAGAAAAAAAAAAGAATAAGATTTGACGTTATTTTCTAAACAAGAACCATTCTATAGCTAATCATCTTTACTTTGAAAACTACAGCTCTTTTAATAAAAATGAAACTTAAAAATCATTTTATACATGTTAATTATTATTATAGCTAGTATTATTCATTTATCCCATATTATTAGCAAAGGTTAAAAAAAAAGTTACGTTCGTTAATTAATTCCGCTTAATTGTTAATCTTGAGAATCGTACAATAAACAATGTTATCTCACAGATTTTCTTTATAATGAAAGTCTTATTTAGATAAATAAGTTTCTTTGATCTTGTTCAAAATACAATGAAGATCTCAACGGAAAATCATCTGAAATTCCAAAAAATAAGGAAATTGGCTTTGAGAATTTCATTTTAACGTGTGCTAACGTTTTTTTTTTTTTTTTTATTATTATTATTATTATTACTTTTATTTTTTTACCTTTAAAGTTCTCGAAGAAGTAAAAATATTCAATATAAGAGTAATAAGTACAAAATTGTTGCCAGCGTTAACAACAAAAATAATAAAAACAATCGATTTTGCCATAAAACTCGGTTACTAAATTAAATATTAAAATAAGAACAAACGATAAATTATTAAAATAGACAATAATAATAAGTTCGGATATAAAAATAAAACCAGATGATAAAATATTAAAATAAATATATCTTAGCGATGTAAATACACCTTAAGCAGACTAAATGTTATTATTATAATCGCGTAATATATTATAATGTCAATTTTGGAACCTAACAATCTTGTATCCTTTATTTTATGCCCCAGCATTTTTGTTGACTCGATTTTCTTAAGATAACATGTCACTACATATTAATAAGATCTTGCGGCAATGAGTCATTTTTTTCATAATCTTATTACTAGCTCTTCAAAGAGGTTTTGTTTTTTCTAAGGAAAGAAGCTGTGGAGTAAATCTGTCTGATAGAACATGTAAGAATTTAATTCACTTTTTCTGAACAAACGAATTACTTTAAAAAAATGTAACTCTAAAAGCTTAAAATTGATTATTATGATATATATAACAGATCGAGGGGATGTGGTCAAATCATTATAGTACCTTTGTCCAGAATGACCAAAAAAAAAAAAAAAAATGCTTCAGAACATGAATTAAAGAAATTAAAGTTATTTTTAAAATATTTATGATAATTTAAGATTTAATTTTTGTTACTGAATTTTTATAACAGGTCAATTGAAAAGTCCCCGGCCTACCATAGTAAAACACATTTTTTTGGCAAAATTAGTTTTTTTTTATTCTACATAATACCCTTCAAGGGTGATACACTGATTATAGCGACCCTCCAACTTTTCGATACCATTTTTGTAGTACGATTTGTCCTTTGCTTCAAAATAGGCCTCAGTTTCGGCGATCAGCTCTTCATTCGACGAAAATTTCTTTTCCCAGCGAGCATTCTTTTGAGATCTGAGAACAGGAAATAGTCGCTGGGGGCCAGATCTGGAGAATACGGTGGATGAGGAAGCAATTCGAAGCCCAATTCATGGATTTTTGTCATCGTTTTCACTGACTTGTGACACGGTGCATTGTCTTGGTGAAGCAGCACTTTCTTTTTCTTCAAATGCGACCGTTTTTCGGCGATTTCGTCCTTCAAACGGTCCAATAACGCTATGTAATAGTCGCTGTTGATGGTCCTTCCTTTTTCAATTAAAATTATTCCATGCGCATCCCAAAATACAGACGCCATAACCTTGCCAGCCGACTGTTGCGTTTTCCCACGCTTTGGAGCGGGTTCATCGTGTGCAATCCGCTCGGATGACTGTCGATTGGACTTCGGAGTGAAATGATGGAGCCATATTTCATCCATTGTCACATATCGACGCAAAAACTCGGGTTTATTACGCTTGATCATCTTCAAACACTGCTCCGAATCATCATCTCGTCGTTGTTTTGGGTCACAAGTGAGCTTGCGCGGCACCCACTTTGCACAGAGCTTTCTCATACCCAAATATTCGTGAATGATATGATGTACACTTACAGTTGATATCTTTAGAGTGTCTGCTATTTCATTCAATTTCAATTGACGGTCATTCAAAATCATTTTGTGGATTTTTTTAATGTTTTCGTCGGTAACAACCTCTTTTGGGCGTCCACCGTCTTCGGTGCCCATTTCACCTCGTCTAAACTTAGCATACCAATCCTTGATGGTTGATTTTCCTGGGGCAGTGTCCGGAATTTCGGCATCAAGCCAAGTTTTTGCTTCAACTGTATTTTTTCCCTTCAAAAAGCAATATTTTATCAACACGCGAAATTCCTTTTTATACATTTTTTTCACAATAACAAAAGTTGCTTCACTCAAAATGCTATAATTCCCAAACTAATGATCCGACAGCTGTCAAATTTATACACGCATCTTTTGAGGGTTAGGGCTAACTAAAAAACGTATGGATTTAATTCTAGTAGTGCCATCTATGTGTCAGGCCGGGGACTTTTCAATTGACCTGTTAATCTTTCATAATATGACTTTTTTCAAAACAGTTCCCTAAATACAGCAAAAGGTTCTAATGTATTTGCTTAAGTTCTCCAAAGATCGGTCTATTGGAACATATTCGACAATCTTCTCACCCACCCCCCCTTCTCTGAACGTAAAATGTGTAGAGCTCCGTCAAGTCAAATTTCTTTTTCAAACGTACTACTTTGATCTTGTGATTCCCTTTTCATTCCATAATCTCCTCTCAATTTCAAAACCAATCGTTTTACATATTTGAAATGGCTTAAAGATGTTTCATATTTGTCTTCACATACCTTTTTACAGATTGTAAGCATAAACTGCACGAACCTCCAATCTCTAAAAAGGCCGTTTGACTACAATTAGCAATAAGTATTGGTGTTTTATCTCAGGGGTTGTATAATAACGTACGCACCTATTTTACATTATAAAAGGATTGATTTATGAGTTTATATAAAAGATAACAGACATGCCTCTGTAGTGGAGTCTTTCGATTTCTGTACCATTAATGTATGTCTCTGCAAGGAAGCATTTCGAACATTAAAAGATTAATATTTCCAAACATAACATTCCGTTTATGTGTTGAAATATAATCAAAAAATACTTCGTCTCTCAGTAAAAAAATTATAAAATTCATTAAAAATTTTATTTTGATTGTTGTATCCTTGCTCATGTAATGTCTTTAAGATGACGGAAGCCAAGTGTTCAAGGTCGTGAGTTTACTTGCGTTGCTTTCATTCGAATCGTGGATTCGAGCCCTGATGCTACTAAAGACCCGCCTTGTAACGGCCCTAATGCATGTCAAATCAGTCGAATTCCCAAGTCTAAGGTCCAATTGTTGTCATGATGTAGAAGTTTGGAGAGTGAGATGCCAGCTCTTGTGTCGTCTTCAACATTTGACAGAGGTTCACAATTACGAGGGCCGTCGCCAATAGCCATCGTGTTCTAAGTGCGATGTTAATAAACAATCAATGAATCTATAAAAAAGCAATGTCTTTAAATTATTGTATAAACAAAAAGATGTTTTCTATAAGATATGAATATTTTTAAAAAGATACACACTAGACTCTTTATAAAATTCTTCTGTAGTATAAATTTTATTTCAAAATTTATCAATCTTCATTCATCAATCTTTCTTTATTTTATATAAATTCGATGACATGGGGTTAAAAGTCAAGTATCAAACGTGTAACTGAAATCAATGTAAATGGCTGTGGTTATTGTGACTAATTTAAAAGCTGTTTGTTTGGTCTGTGATTCCAACCCAGATTAAGATTTGAACTCTCATAATATGTTTTTATGAAGTACGCGATAAAATAATCGGGTGATAAAATTCCTTGAAGAGATAATACTTATTCTAGCGCGATTTAAGTAGCCAGTTTTCATATGTTGACCCATAACACATACAATTAAACATCTTAAATGTTATTCGTTAAGAAATTTTCACTCTCTGCAGTTATTATTCTAATTGTATTTCCTTCATCGTATAAACATAAAACAGCTTACAAATTACTATTACTGTCCTTTATATTCGATGACTTACAAAGATGACTCAAAAAGTACCCATTTTTGACAACACATGGTATTGATACAGCAAATTGATGTTACCACTGAAAAACTTCCAACGGCACCAAAACAAATGTGACACTGAATTGTTGGTTAGTTTGAGGCGTTGAGCTATTCGCGATTTTATCTTCACTAGCCTCGGGGACTTTATAGTAATTTGAATTGTATAAAATTGCAATTTCTACCCTACCCAAATAAAACGTGATTAGACAAATTAGATGAAGACAGAAGTGAAGTAAATGATAGAGACGATGATGATAATGACTTACTGATAGATATTTATGGTATAGTTTGGATTGAAGCATTTCAATTAGCTTTTTTGGATTGAAGCGAATACTAGTTAAATTGATAAGATAAGAACTGACTGTCAGCGAGAAGTGTTTAAATCTGAACACGTGATTAGATATAAGTTCAGTTTTCATTATTAAAGCCTAATCTAGAACTGATGAATTAATTGGGATTCGAGAGAAAGTGACCTTATCTATTCTTCAGTAATTACTAATAAAACATTTTATCTTGCTTTTACGTATCTTCAATTGGAGTTCAGTAATTATTGTCTACTACAGAGGTGGGTAATTGTTTTAGCTCGGTGGCCACATTGTGGAAGCGGAGACCTGTAGAGGGCCGCGTCTTTTAAAATGATTGCATTCATTAGTTAGCTTTACATTTCGGAAGACTTATAAATTGTACCATAAAAATCAATAAATATAAATAAAACAAAATAGTAGTAGTTTTATTCAATTTTTTTTTTTTTTTTTGTGCTGACTTCTTATTATTTATAGCTGCTATATTCTGATCACAGCCTGAAAATTAATGTCTGTCAAAGAACATCGGTATTTGCCCTTGTTGTTCTTCAAGAAAGAAAAACTCTGTTTCCAAATATATGTAGACCCAAGTATAGAGAACATCTTCCAAAAAATTTCTTCATTAATGGAAGTTTTTCAGCAGACAATTATTAAAAATCAACTTAAGTGACAGTATTAAACATTTTTTTAACAGTGAGATCCGACATCCTGTCAATAAGTTCAAACTGAAGCACCTCAGGTGTGGTATCAATATTAGTAGTAATGGGATAAGAGAACAAATTGAATTTAGGCTTAATTTTCGTAAAGACCTGAAATCTCGTGACATTGTCCAGCAATATCTACAGATGATCCCTAACCTCAGCAGAAACACTTTCAGGTACCTTCTGTTTTCCTTACAAAGGGAAATCATAAGAATTGCCTTCATCTACTTGTCTTGCAAACAGACCTTACTTTGTTTTGAATGATTTTACATACTGGAAGGAAATTTTGATGCAAGGCGTTTTTTGTGATTGTCTTGGCTGGCCACAAAAACTCTTAGCGGGTCGCATGAGGCTTGCGGGCCACTATTTACCAACCCTTGGTCAGTATATTTGACAGAAAGATATCAGTAGCATTAAATAATGAAGAAAGAGAGTTACAAGTTTTGATTGCTGCCGCTTCGAGTTGCCGCCCCGTCAGGGATACCTATATACCTCATTATGCATCGGAAACTAAGAAACAATAAAAACAATGGATTGTTTCCGGTGAATCTGCTCCAGATAAGGCGATGATGGTCTTGTGATGTACTTGGAAACAATCAATCTTTACAGGCGTCCTGGTTGATTTACTTGCTCTTGTTGGATGAAATTAACAAGGACTTATGATTGTGCACTAGCAGATAGAAACGAGAATACGCTTGTAGCAGTAGACGCGGTTAGTTTCTCGGAGCACTTTCCGTACTTTGTACAGTAAAATTTGACTGTTTTGTAATAAAAATAATATGTGATAATTTCTTGTTACCCATTTTTTAAAGGATATTTCAAACAAACACCAAAATACTAAAGTTTCATCGGCTGGAAAAGGTAGGCGTTGAATACTTGGGATGTGAAGGGCATCATACTTATGGATTTCTAGGGAAAAGGAAAAACAATAAATTGATAAATCTTCAATTAAGTAACAGTACACCTTTGGAATTTATTATTTTTTTTTTTTTGAAATAGCGTACATTTTGCCTACAAATACATATTTTATGACCTTATTGGGCTTAAAAACCCAACAAATATTTTATTAGTGTATAGTTTTGCTGTCAAAATGGCATTTTATTCAAATATAAGAAAAAATATTAAAATAAATAAATTTATATATAAACATTTTGTAGATTGAATATAATAGAGAATATAACTTTATTTAGGAAAATACTACTATTTTGATAATATAGCCTTTACGTAGTAAGCTGTAGCATTTCGAGTTCTGAAAACTGAAATTTTGCTTAAAAGTCATTGTAATTTTCACTTTATTGCGATATAAAAAAAATTTCTACTCGACATAAAATCAAAAGAATCGTTTATTTTATGCATAAGTATTTGAAAAACATATATAAAATTTCAAGTTTATTGATGCATAACATTTTGTGATATGGTGTTTTTCAGTAATGAAAAAAAAAAAATGTCGTTTTTATAAACTTTCCAGTCAAAGATAATCCTTTCTAGTCAAGTAATATTAAAACAGCTTCAGCTTCTAAATAAGATAGAAACAAAGCTCAAACAGGTTTTTAGAGATGAAACATTGAATTTAAGTCTTAAATCAAAAATTTAAGAAACAATGCGATATTAGGACCAAAAATTAGGTTTTGTAGGTGTACTGTCACCTTAATTTTAACGCATTTTCCATTCCTAACTCGATCACTTTTCAAACCACCGTCACAAATTCGTATCGTCTGAAAATATCTTTTTGGTACGGATTCATAGAAATAAAATATATTAAGAGTATTTTTTAGTTTAATCATATTGCACATCCTTTATATATTTTTTATTTTTAAATAATTTAAAATTTATCTTAGTCTGCTGGGATGTTTTATTTTGGGAAGATTAATTAGACGTAACAGAAAAAAAAATGTATTGTAGTGTTAATAACATCTGTAGTACTCAATCGTGTAAAAGAAACTGAATGGTGAGAACTAAATAAGTCAAATGCAAATATATTTCGAACACTGGGCTTGACGAACATTATTATTAAAAAAGAGTTGTATGATTTTATTACACGTTCTGTGAAGATATTTTTTTTTCAACATTTCAATTGAAACTTTCTAGACTGAAAAACAAAATGTGAATATATATAGATACTTACTCAAAAATGGAAGAATCCAATATGAATATGTGATTTCGTTAGTTTAAAATTTTATTAAAAATAAAACTTTCTATTCTCATTATAAAATTGAATCCGATGAAATGTGAAAAAATTTCAAGGAGAAATAATGGCAAGAATGTTTGAAATGCAAAAATTCTCTAAGCAATAACATAGCAATTTAAATTCCCAGACGTGTTGAAAATTTTAAATAAAGACAGAAAGTATGATCTGTTACAGAATTTATTATTACTGTAAATTCTTTAAAATTCTCAAATTAATTTATATTTTGACTCTAATAATGTGCTAGTAACACGACACTAGTTGTATAACTATTTAAAGGCTTAAAGATTTTAAATATGTGCAAAAGTAGCCGCGAATAAAATAGCTTATAAAAATCTCCATATAAGTTTTTTTAATGTAATGCTAAATGAATAACTTTATTCATTACATTACACTTAAAATTAATAAAATAATGTTTTAAAAAGAATTAAGTCTTAAAAAAGAATACAAATGCTATTGATTTAATTTTTTTTTTTAAGACTGAATAAAATTTGTTTGTTTTTTCAAAATCTGAATAGTTCTTAAAATACAAGGCATGAATGCATTATAATGAAATACAGCTCAATTTTCTAGTGAAATTAACAGTTCTCGAAGGAGTTTTTGCTCTTTTTCATGTCATTTGGTCATGATGAGTTAGAAATATATACATTTTTTGAGGCAAATAAAAAAGTTAATGCATTTTAGTACTATTACTTAAGCAACATGTCAAAACAAAAGGCCACCAACAAAATTCCTTTCTCTGAATTATATATTTTCGAAACGAAAGATATGAAGACTGTGAAAGTTTCATAGCTCAAAGCTCACTGTATAAAAAGCAAAATTTAAAGCAGAATATCAACAAACAATCCATTTCTGAATCATTAAGAAAAACTGTTTCGTCTACAACAAACTTTAACATTTTACGTGTGTGGTAAGGTCAGATCAATGACATAAATGAGCTTACAAATTACATGAAATACAAATAATTATAGAAACAAATGCTTGATATCTTTGAAGTGAATGAGTCCATGATGTTATATATACTCTGTTGTTTCATCAGAGCAGAATGTAATAGAGGGAAATTAGTTCTGCGTGCCATTTGTGTCGAGGCAAAGAGGGAAAAGAGGGACAGGAAACTCATAAGTGTCGAAAGAATGCGAAGTTTTGCAGGGCGGATACACTTGACGTTAGCGGGAAGCAAAATGCTGTGTCGTTTTGAAGGGCATTAACTCGTTACAAATCAACCGGACGCAATCGTGAACGTGATACATTCGGATATTTCTTAAAGAAGTAAACTGTTTGAAGATGTATATAATTATTCTTAAAATATTTTAGGAAAAGAATTTATTTGATGTGAATTGAGAAAAAAAAGTAATAAAAGATTACAGTGCAAAATTTAATACCTATCTGCCTAAAGTATCATTATTTAGGTTCTATAAAACAACGATACTATTATTTTAGAAATTTATTACATTCAATAGGATAATCCTGAAAAAATATATTTAAAAAATAAGCAGGTTAAATAGAGTATTCAATTTTTTAAAAAATATATTTTTTCAAAATGGAAAACTATATAGGGTTTCCAAGGGGTTACAATGAAAGAAGAATGTTATTTTTTGAATTTACTTCGATTTCCTTAGCTAAAATTTTCGATTTTTGGCGTTTTTTAAAATAAAATCGAATTATTCAAGTAGCCTTTTGGTAAAATAATTGCTTTGTGATCAGATAGTCATTTGTGTGAGACTCAATTCCACAGTAACTCTTCGACTGGGAATAATAAAGGTTATTTTTACATTAAATCTAATCGGGACTGAAATATATTGCAGCGAGTGAATTTGAAATTAGGGAAATGAAACACCAATTTCAAGAATGGTTGTCTTGATTTTTAATTGTTAATCATAATTATAAGTCCATCAACCTGTTACCTGCTCGAGTTCCATAAAATCAAATCTCTGTGCATTTGTCTTATGATAGCGAAATGAAATAAAATGCAAAATAAGTGTTCTGCTTCGAATAGATAAATAAAACCACATGTGCTGTTTTGCTGTTCGCCATTTGTGAAAAATTATTATAATCTCGCCAAATAGTTCATAATGATTTTATTTTCATGTAACACCAGTGGCGGCGATTGGAGGAAGGGTGAGAGAAAAAGCCGTCCCCCACCCTCCATTTTTTTTTTTTGGAAAAAAGTTAAATTTTCTTTCCTTTTTAGCAGCCTAAAAATAGGAATTATAAGCAAAACATTTGTATAAACATGTTATCTCATCTCAATTATCTTTTCCTTTCTTTTAACTATTAAAAAATTTCTTGTGAAAATGCGCAATATACAATGACATAGATCGTGGCATACTTGTTAGGCCTCATGCATCGCGACTCGCGCAGCTGGAGTGCTATACAAGTGCTGTGAGGCAGGATGTCCATGGAGGAGGAATGTATCGAAGTCTACACCAGGCCAAAATAAAGACATCGTTTTAAAACAAAAAGACGAAATATATGACTCTGAGAAACCTGTTTTACATTGTATATCTTTCTTTAAATAATATAAAATTAATTGTATCACTTTGAACACCTAATTAAATGTTATTTAGCACAAGCAATCTATAAAAAAAAAATTTAATTTTTCCTTGCATATTATATAATGCAATATGGTATAAAATAATCTCATGAGAAAACTCATTAGTTGGATTGTGGCAAATTATACTTTTTTGGTGTTCATTTTAATCAAGCCGTACTTTTTTAATGAAATTATTACTAATCATTCTTGGATTCTTGACAAACTTCTATTTAATTATTTTACATGCGTAATATTGTTCTTTTATGAAAGTTATATCTTATAGTCAAAAGTTCAAAGAAAAAAATTACACACCAGTATTAAATCTAAGTCTTTGTAAAGTTGGTCTAAACTGTCAATTTTTACTTTTCAGCGCATGTTAACTCAGAAAGAGTCGGAAACTTACAGTTTTCGTAGCTAAATTTTTAAATTTTGTAAGTGTATGTTGTGTGTCTACCCCTTATAGTCTCCGAACTCCCATTACCTTTTGTTGTTAATAAATTATTCGCCTCTACAATTACCCCCATTTGTAATTTCCAACTACCGTACTGGCTGATTTTCGAACTGAAGTTAAGTTCAAGAAACTTTGGTTTCAAGCTCTTACGTTTTGTGAAAGTCATAGTTTCGAGGGATCAACTGTATGTTAGTCGCAAGAGAAAAATTCAGCTTAAATGTTGTGGATGAGATGTTCTGCCTGATTTTAATTGACGTCAAGAATTTTACTTATCAAATTTTTATAATTTTCTTTTAGACAACTTAGCTGAGAACATCAAATTACGTTCTTTTTTTTTTTTTTTTTTTAGCTAAATTTACTGTGCTATATGGAAGTATTACAGCCTGCTTCAATGAAGAACAACACAGTTTGTAGGCTTCCCAAACCCTTCACTCACAGTTCATTATACTGTAAGTGAAGAATTTGGGATAGAAAAAGATGCTTTATCTACATACAATTATATATTCTATAAGAAAGAGCCTGAAGAAACGGATCATAAGCCTATATAAAAGTTTGCGCTGCATTTTAAATATGAAAACGTTTACAACCTGAAAGATTTCCAAATCTTTTGATGCTTTTGAATGCGTTTTTGACTGCATCGATAAAACAGTCTTTCTTCCCTCATAAGAAAAGAATGAAAAATTACTTAAGTAATTAAATTATTTAAGAACGTCTATCACACACTTTGTATAGTAGGCCATTGAAAAAACAGATCTCAACTTGAAGGAATCTGTGGAATTCTATGCCAAATGAAAATGAAAAGATACCAACTTTTTGAAATAGAAAATTTAAGCATATGACTCTGAGAAACTTATTTGTGTTAAAACTATTTTACTTTCTAAAATATAATTAATTTTATTGCTTCGAACACCTAATTAAAATTATTTTTTAGCGCAAGTAATACATTTAAAAAAATTTCCTTGTATATTTTGTGGTGAAATAGGGTATAAAACAAGTCCTTGAGTAAATTCATTGGTTCGATTTTGCCAAATTACTTTTTTTTTTACTAGCCATATTTTTTTAATCAAACTATCACTGATCATTGGCGAATTCTCGAAATATTTCTACTTAATTGTAATAAATGTGTAATATTTTTTCTTTGATGAAAACTATATTAGTTACAATTTCAAAAACTTATTACATGCTATTATTGAAACTAAACCACGGTAGAATTAGTATAAACAGTCAGCTTTAATTTTTTTGTCCAAATTCACTCAGAAAGCGACAAGAACTTATCCTTTTGACGCTAAATATTTATGTTTTTTGTGCCTATTTCCTTATAATTTCCAATCATACCACTAGTATTTTTTGTTTTCTATAACTTTTAGGCCCGCCTCCCCACTTCTAACTCCTAACCACCGCTACTGAGTAACACACTCATGCACATTTATAATAATACTCTCAGACTCAATCTCTTCAGAGTATTTTCAATAATCAGGATTAAAAAAATAAAATCCTGATTGCTTTTCGTAGTCATCTGAACTTATTTTGAGTATGAAATACTTAAGTATAACTTTTCATTTAACACACACACACACACACACACATATATATATATATATATATATATATATATATATATATAATAATAATAATAATAATAATAAACATATAAATAGTACAAACTGCAAGATATAACAATCTTAGAATATCCAACATTAAATCAATAGTGTTAACAGATAAAAAAAAAATTAAATACTTTAAGAAATTATTACAAAGGAAATTGATATTTATGTAAATCAGATAATTAAATTTTATATCATAATTAAACAATCTAAAATTTAAAACCTAAGAACTAAAAATCAAAAAAAAAAATCTATTAAAGAATCAGAAATTTTTTAAGAGAAAGATAATTGAAAGACACGCAAAAATTTAGAATAATGGAATTAATAGAATTAATACTGTTCCATACTTTGGAATGGAATAATGTATGTTTCTACCAGTAATTACTGATCAAACCGTCATAATTCAGTGAATTACACTATAAAAGAATAAACAAATCAAAACTCAGCAGAATTCAAAAAATCACCCATAGAAAAAAGAAGGTAAACATAGCAACCATCTTCAATTCAACTGCAAACACCCAAATAACACAAAACTAAACATCTAAATGGTATAAAACCAAGCAAAAATCTAAATAAAAAGAGAAATATTAATGTAACCAAAAATTAATCAAAGACATAAGCATTCTAAGCAAAATGTAATATTAAAAAATTATCAATGACACGTCATCAGAAAAAATTTAAAAACTTTTTCAAGAGTACATTAACAAATGCAGAAATAAATTAATTACTAAATCATATAAAGCATTTCAACAAATAACAATAAGTAAACTAATACAATACAATAAAATAAAATAAAATAAAATAAAATAAAATAAAACAAGCATTACTATTAACAAAATTTAAAATCACTACTTATATTTCATACGTATGCTCTCTCTCTCTCTTACCCCCTCTATTCCATGAAAGAATTCACCACCAAAGTAAAAACTGATGATTGACATAAAAAAAACCATACAGTAAATTGATTGATTTAAATAAACAAAAAATTTATTTGCATAAAATTATTTAACAAAAAATTAAAGAAAAGATATTGAAAAAAATATTTTACAAATTTAAAAAACTGAAAATTATATAATAACATCTTTAAAAAATGAAAAAATAAAACAAAACAAAATTAAAAATGAGTCACCATCTAGATTGAAAAACCTATTTATCAAAAAAAGAAAAAAAAAAAAAAGGAAAAACATTTAATAAAAATTAAAAAATATAAGGAGAGAACAAAAGAGAAAAATGGAGAAATATAGAGAACAAGGAATTTTAAAAAAAAATTAAAATTTATATATATACTCAAATTTTTTTTCATAAAATAATATTTATTTTGCATATTATCCCCAAAGTAATTTAATTATTTTTATGCTTATCGTTTTAATTTTCTACGAATAATTTAAATCCGAGTAACGTAGTCCTTATTTCGAAACATGCTAAAGGTTATTGATATGAGATCAATTTATAAGATTAAAATATTTTTTAAAAAAAAATGTTAATTTTCTAACTTCTATTCATATTGAAATGTTTCATTAATATTCGTAATCAAAACCAACTCCGCTCAACACTGTTTCAATTTTCTAAAAATGATTACATTACCAATAAAGAACATGTATGGAATAAAAGCTTTAATTTATTACTTTTCTGTGCTTTCTTATAGAAAGTGTATATTTCTACTAAAATGATTTTTTAATTTTTAGTCTTTTGGTTTTCTCATATTCATTTTGTAATCCGATCAACCATGAGTTTAATTTCGCTAAAAAATTATTTTCTGTTTGAATTTTGAATGCCAGTAAACGAGAAATTTAAAATTACAAAGAGAGAAAAACATTTTTTTTTTTTTAAATAGAAGATCCTTCTTTGTTTCGTGTCAAGGAAATTTACGATCATCTGAATCATATTTACAAAAAGATATATCAAATAGCTTGAAGCGATTTTCATTAATATAACTATACAAAAGAACGCTTCTAAATCGATTCGGGTACATTTCCTTCGTATCCTTTTTAATTTGTTTCTTTTTGGATAAGTGACATTGTTATCTGAGTTTATAATACTTTCTCTCCCTGAACGAAACTCTTTGTTCTAGATGTGTGTATGTGTTTATTCTTTTTCCGGACCTACGTAAGGAGTTTATATATTTGGCGTTGAAGGCAATGTAGGAAGGATAAATAAAAATGTTTTAACCGACACGAAGGCCAAACAGTACAGTTGAGAGATTTTGTTTTGTAGCTTGTTTTTTTTTTTATCAATATCTTGGAAGTGTTCTCCCCCTCCCCAACTGAGAATCATATTCAGATACCTAGAGAGAATTCTCCTAAAAATAAATTTTATTGGAACATGCACATTTAATTTTTTTTCTTGTTACAAATCGAAGATAAAAAAAATTATTCAAAAAATCATTATTTTATGTAAATTTCTTAAATAACATTTTGTGTTTTTTCGTAACAAACTGAATTTTTATATAAAACCAAATTGGGGACAATGATTTGAGACTAAATTCAATACTCTTAGCTGACTTTGTCTGAAAGGTTATGGACGAGATTCTGAATCTTTTCTAGGTACCATTTTTAGTCTTTAACATGTTTTCACTTCAAGAATTACTGACATAATATTTCATTATTGAAAGAACTTATTCTAAGCAAAGAAATATTACCATTAACATTCATCCTAGAGTATGGAAATTATCAAACGTACTTATGTATGAATTAACTAAAGAAACACGACCGCGAATTTTCTCAAATAGCCCATTTTTAAAAGTACAAAGGCGGTTGTGGCTCGCCATTGTATACACACCAGTATATAGGCATTAGGTCGTTGAAATCATTTTCACAAACTTCTAGTGATCTATGCGAGTTGAGCTGTTCTCGAGCTGCTCGTTGCAACTTGTTTCCAACAAACTTCCAGCGATCCATGGGAAATGACGAAACAATCACGAACTGCCAAGATAAAAAAAAATAAAATAGTTGAAGGAGATTGGATGTTCGCGAGCAAAAAGAAAACTAACAATGCCGTTCGAATCTGAATTCCTAACAAGCTTTGTGTTCGTTGAAAATCGACAGGAGGTGGATCGCCTCGAGCGGCTCGCAAGCATTGCATCTGCGAGCCGAACGCTTGCAGATACATACGCCCTTTAAAAATTATTTCATTGCGTTTTAATTTTGCGAATAACGTATTTTCACTGTAAGAATTACCGACACGATATTCAGTAATTTTTGTAGCGCCAGAGATATAGTTGATTCGTACAGAGAAAGTCAGAGATTCTTAGAAATACTTGAAGAGAGATACTTAACTAGAAAGTAGACTTGAGCAAACTTAAACATCTCTCTCAAATTTTGCGCTACCTGAGTGGTAGCCTTGCCGAAACGTGCACTTCTGCGCACATGCCCCGCCTCACACCTACTCACACACCAGACAGTTCATTGTGATATTTAAGTGACGATCGATAAAATATGTTTCGACTTTCTCAAAGTGAAATGAATTGTCTTTTAAACAAGATTTATATACATTTTACAAATCTGAGAGTGACTTCAGTTTTTGGAGGGAAATTTGAACAATGGCTCAACTGTGGCTGACAAAGATGACCAGTTATTGGCTTAACTGTTATTGCTTATTGATTTTGTCAACATTTTTGAATGCCATAAGGCTGAGAATATGATTAATAACAGAAATACCCAGGAAATCTATAAAGAGTAAATGTTTTTTTACTAATTTTTAAAGTGAGTATTTTCCTCTGTTACTTTCTTGTAATATTGGTGATACTTAAAACCATATGAAAACATGTTAAAACTTGATTTTAAAATGTCACGTTTGTGTAAAATTATTGAAAAAATAAATTTTTTTGTCGCTCAAGGAAAATAGGTTTTTTATATCAATTCCTTTCCTTGATTATGTTAAGGGTAGATGTTTCCAAAATTATAAATTTATAAATGATTAAATTTATAAAGTGATTTAAATTTGGAAATTTGATTTTTTTTTAACATTAAAGAAGGAAAAAGAAAAAGGATAAAAATATTGGAGCTATTCAAAAAATATTAATGATTTTAATAAAAAATAATAATTATAATAATAAAAACAATAATTCATTTCAAAATTTGAATTTTGTACATTTCTCTAACAAAGCATTTTTTTGAAAAATTTCTTTCCTTTTTAATCATCATTCACCATCTAATAAAATATAAATATATCACGTGGCATTTGACTGTCGCATTCCCTTTTATTCACTTATTGGAGAGTCCCTTGAAGAACTCCATTTTGTCTTTTAAACTAACTCGACACTTTTTTTTACAAACCAGCAAAATAAAGAAATTTATATTTTGTATTTACCTAATCAAGCTTTTCTTTTATTGCCACCAATACAATTTACCAGCACTAAGTGTAAAATAAGTCAATTACTCTTTTGTTTAAATAGCGGTTCATTACTCCAAACTGGTCTTAACCGGAAAAGAATAATAGAGTTTTTTCATAACCTTTAATATTTTTCAAGAAAATCATTTATAAATGGATTTCACGCGGTATTAAATGAGGTAGAAAAAAGAGAAATAAAAAGAGAACGTAATAAATTTAAAAGACACAAAACGTTTATACAAAATACCAACTATTTTTGCATTAAATGTAAAAAAAAAGTATGAGGTTGTCTTCAACTGAAACCAAATAGTTTACACAGCTTATAATATACTGGTATTCACCAATAATTCATGCAGGTCGTAATAAAATAGATTACTTACAATAATACTAATTTAGAGGACGGGTTCTTCCTCAATACTGTAAAGAGAATATAGAAATGAATATCACTTTTATGAATTCCCTGGAAAATTAGTGTTTGAGGCTATATAATATGATCGACATTATGTCCTAAATAATATGGAGTTTAATTAGGTTATAAGATGTCCTAAGTAATAATCAGCACCCATATATTTTATTTAGATTGCAAGGGGCCCTCAAGAATTATCAACACCCAAGGATTTCAATTAGATTGCAAAGTGTTCTAAATTTGAAACTGTCCAAAAATTTGTAAAAGGAAACATAAAATAGTGAAATTACTGCGAGAAGTAATTAACTTTTTGCTATAAAAATAAATTCATCTCGACAATCATGACATTTAATATATAAATTTAAGTAGGTGTGTCAGTATAGTGTTGTATTTATGGCCGTGGTAGCCTAGTGGTAATGGTCACGGACTCGCGGCTGGTGGTTTCTGACGAGTCGTGGGTTTGAGCATTGATGTCACTAAAGACCCTCCGTGTAGCCGGGAGTAGTGCACGATTAACCTTTCGAGGCTCAATGTCCTCCCGTTGGTGTGGTGTGGAAGTTTGGAGAGGGAGGTGTCACCTCAGGTGTTCTCCTCATCACTTGACCAGGTTCAAAATGACGAGATCCGTCGGGCAGGAAATGGTGATATCAATGGAATATGGATTGGTTTGCATTCCAATAAGAAAGAAAGAAAAATGAAAAATTGGAAGTATTAGAACTATGACGCCCCACCCTGTAAATACATTGTTTGCTTTTATTTTCTTTTGAATTTCGACATTATGTATTATCTTTTGTTCTTTGCTACAGCGGGTACTGTTATACCTTACCCTTTAATTTTGTAAAAAAAAAATTCTTTTTGACAATAAATGCTGTGTAGGGAGGTAATTGTCTCCCGGGGGGCTAGTTTGTAGCTCTAAACCCATTGGGAAAACTCGGTCTCCTTGGGCATTCTGCCAATTGCCCTCGTGTTGCTTATCAGTGCGACGTTTATTTACAATCACAATCACATAGGGCTATATCTTAGAAAACATTGGAGTTGAACTTAAGAATAGAAAGAAATACAAATAAAACAAGATGAAACAATTTTATTCAAAGTTGGGGATATTAACAATTTGAGGTGTGAGATTTTCATCAAATGAAATAATATCAAACTCAGGGAGAATAAATATGAAATCATTTTAAGACACATTAAAGTATCTAAATAATAACAATGAAGGGAAATTGACAATAAAAATCACCCTGGTTCAATAATATTTATAAAATGCGTCATATGATTAATGACTATTTCATAATTATAAATACTGTAATATAATTAAGTACTTATTAATTAAAAGACCAAATTCTTTCCAAGTTTTAATCGTTCAAATCTTATATTAACTCAACAATAAATACTAATAATTCATTGAATAAATTATTGAAAATGTATAACACTCCAGTATTACTTTCTTTTTTTCCCCCATTCCAGTTAAATAATCACTTATCAACACAGTAACGGATAAATAGTCAAATGAATAGAAAGTGATGATAACTAAGTTATTTTATTCAAATCTATGAATATTCAGAAATCAATTTCTAATTTTTATATTTTGGACTTTTTACTTATTACAATAAGCTAGGAATCTGATTCTAAAGGTTAATATTATAAAAATTATTTATGTAATGTTAACCAAACGGCTCCGAGTCCTTAACAGACTTTGCGTTGAGGGTCCGATTCGTTGACCCTATTCAGATCCTCTTTAGTTGTGATCTGATAACTCTTCACTCTAGTCTTTCTCTTGTCTGCAGCGACTCTCTTCTACAACAACGCCAAAAGTTAAAATGCCTTGATAACTAGCCAGATGAGACGTCTTTTCAGCCCAGTTGGTAAAGGCACAGCAGAAAGTGACCGGTTAACATTCTTAGAGCCCACTGGTCCAGCCCTCCAAGGCCAACAACTCTCTCCCCCTCTACGAGGCACAGGGTAGAATAACATCCCCCGACGTTCAGGAGAAAACGTCTTCCGCCGAACATATATGAATGACAAGAAGAGAAAAACAAAATTTTATTTTTACTTATTAGTTCAACAGCAAAGAGTTGTAACAATATTGATTTAAAAATGTAAGGAACAAAATGTGAAATTATTTCTCTTCGAATTAACTTAGCTTGTGGATAATGTAATGACTTAATGCGGACATATATATTTTAAGGACATATATATTAATAAGTGTGCGTCAAAGGCGTACGATGAGGAGGTTCGCCTCCTGTCAGCAATTATTAACCCTCTCGCTCATGAATTATGAAAAAAGCAAAGAAAAAATCATTCTATGAATTAATATGCTTAAATTCTCGTCTTAAATTCTATAGAAAAAAATTATTTGTTTATCTTGATCTCATTAACGGAAATTTGAGGAGCCTTATATGAGGCTTGTAAGTTTAAAAGGTAGTAAATATGCTTATTCAGAAAAAATGAAAGGCAACAGACAGGTGACAAATTTAGGCTAACTTTTATATTTACTCAGGACATAGTGCTGCCTTGCATCGAACACATATGTATCTAGTTTTCCTGAGACAGCCGGATAAGTGGTATTTGGTAGCATATCTCCCCTAGGGTTTAGTCAGATAATGTTCACCACCATCTCTTCTCAATTCAGCAGGAGCTTGCACTTTTAAGCATTCCTTTGTTGGTGGATCCTGCAATGTACTTGGTCTGCCTTTCTTTTTCCTCCGAGTTGAACTACCTTTATAAATTAAAGGAACTCGCTATGGATGATTTAAATGCTAATAAATCCAAGGATTCATTTTCATGATCTAATTTTAATAAGATACAATAATTTACGACCCAAACATTTAGCTTGCAATGAAAAATTCGGAAAGTGCCACCGTTTATGTCGTAGCTTATATCTATACAGGCCTAATAATGTATCCATGAGATCTACTCCTCCCGAATATTTTTACTATACATTTCGAAGGAAGTAGGTTTGGGAATTTCGATAACACGTTTTTCTTACCTGCATCAATGTTTCATCGATCCTATAGGATTTGCTCCAAGAAATGTTGAGGCTACATGAATAGCTGAATTGTTGAACCGACTTTTAATCTTATGTTTTCCTTACTTGTGGTATTGGTAAATGGGCCTCTTGTATCATCTTTCATTTAATTGATAGGTTCAATTTATTTGTAGCTTCGTGTAACCTATTTGTACGTATTGTTCCTGTTGAAATAATTTTCCATTCAACAAATTTCATCAAAAGAGGAATTGTTGTCAATAAATTGCCAATTAATACTTTGTGATTTTTGTACATCATCAGTTTACAAAGCCAAATACAACACCTTCAACTGTTCCAAATTCTTTACAAAATTCCTGAGATTCAACATTTGCATCTTGATAAATTTCAAAGGCATAAACATAATCAGAAAGGTCAGATTTTATACAGCTTATCTTTGCTGTCGTGAGACGTATTACTTGGAACAAAATAGAGGTATTCCCTAATTTCAAAGAAGCAATTTTGTATCATGTAATCAGCAATTATGCTTAGTCTCGAGCCATGTTCTGGTGCCTAGTAAAATTTTAATCTTGAATACTGAAGGTATGCCATAACCAAATATATCCCTAAAAATACCTTCAGGGCAAAAAAAAATTCTCTTTTAATATGGCATACATGTTTGATTCATGCACTATTTTCTTCTCAAAAGCATCTGGCAGAATTTTAGAGAAATAATCAGTAAGCATATTTCCAGGTAGATGGGATTTCTGATTTCCTGAAAAGGAAGGCATGTTATTTGAAGATCATTATCTTTTCCTATTTATTCCTTATATATTGAAAATGATGATACAAAACTAATTTTTAAGGAATTTTATTAAAACTTGTTTAGTTTTATTTTTTAATGAAGTTACCCTTACAACCACAAGCTACTTTAAGCCTTATATGAGGCTCTATGAATTCCTATAGATATGAAGTTTATTTTTTAGAAATAAACAATTTTAACGGAATTATATGACACGTGTATGCCTTATAACAAGGGGAATTTTTTATTTACCTCATTTGTAAGTATATTACAGTGACGAACAAATGATGTTATTTCTGCATTCACTTCTGTCACAAAATCAAAAACTTCAATGTTTCAAGATTGGTGCTGCTATCAGTTACGATATACTAAAACAATTTGAGACCCCTTGTGAGGCTTAAATGGATAAGAAGTGTCACTGAAGCAAAAAAAAAATTAGGGAAAAGGGATTTTAAACCACTGTTTCTTTGAATTAATGTAGGAGCCTCATGTGAGGTCCTGGTGAGCAAGAGAGTTAAATTGGTTTTTAAAAGAATTGTTTCCTATTACGAGTTCATGAACAAAAATATGCTTTCCCCAAAAGAAGAATTCTATGTACGCCACTAGTGAGTGTCCCTAATTTCATTTCAAACACCAAACACAAGACACCAGTCAAATTTAAATTTTGTTAACCATATTCGTAAATCTGGACATCATATTTTTATACATTATAACGTTCCACAGTTTCTCTTTATGATCAATTTTCTCCGTTTGCGGCAGCGGAAAACGAGCGGACGGCGTTGTTTCAGTTGAGTTGTGGATTCGAGTCCTCATTCCACTTAAGACCACGTCATGTAGAGGACTAATGTACGTTAAATCTATCGGGAATCTTAGTCCTCATGTTGGTGTGGTGTGAAAATAAGGAGAGTGAAGATCCAGATAGAGTTCCGGCACTTGACCTCGACTTAAAATTACAAGGTCCGTCACCAATAGCCCTTGCGTTGCTTGTAAGTGTGACGTTACTAATCATGCAGCAACAGCTATCTTCGTTTGCTTGTATTAACAACGTGCTAAGGCAACACATCAGGGCATTGGCAATTGATCTCGTAATTTCCCTGCACGATTAGATGTCGAGGACGACATTCGTACTTGTACTTAACTTAATCTAACTTCAAGTGAGCATTTTGAAGTCCAGATCTAATAAACGTGATACAGCTCCTATTATTCGTAACTCTGGTCTTATAAATGGAACAAGACTCAAGCCTTCAACAGGACAAATAAACATGGTTCGCACCCTAAGCTATTGTTGGCCACTTTCGTCATTTCATAAGCCATATATCTAAAAAACACACTTTTGATTTATTAAGACAAACACTTTTAAGCATTCGAGATGTATTAAAAAAAAACATAAATAACCCACAGGAAAATGTTGCAAAACCTTTAAATGAGAAGTTTCTTTATAGTTATTTTTTTACAGATTTTGAGAGAAAATACTTCTTTTTTTTTTTTTTTTTTAAATTTAAAGCGTTTTTTCAAAACGTTTTCATGTATATATAGTTGAAATCGATTTGAAATGTCTTATGTGTATTTGTTACTTATGTTGTACTTTTTGAAATGAAAGTAAAATCTTAAGAATTTTTTCCTAAGATTATATGTTAGAAAGTAATTTAATTATTTTATGTTTCCTCCAATTTTATGACTGTACATTTTATTCGTTTAAAAAATGTTTACAAATGAAGTAATCATTTTCATAATTTATTATAAAGTATTTTTATATTATTTTATTGTTTTCTATTGTTAACTTGGTTCCTTTTTGTCACTTATGCCTATTTCTTTTCAAATGGATTAAATGTCTGGAATATATTTAAAAGAAAGTATATTTAATATGGAATGGAATATCTACGGAATGATCCTTTTTTTATTTATTTATTTAACACAAACAAAGCTCATTGTCACGATGAATAACAAAAACAAAATGGTTTGTTTTAACTCGCAATAAAATGATAATTAAAAATCTGAAGAAAAAAAAATTTTCAGTTTATTGGAAATTAACATTAAAAGAAAGTTAAAGCTTGATGTCTTTTGAATACCTCATTGTCAACGTCAGACATTGAAACGGCATACTCTTTAAGTCTTTTTTTTTCTTGAGAATTTCAGCCCTTATTGATTTTTCTTTAATTATTATTCTTTACAAAAAAGCTGAGTTCACTCAACTACAACAATTAAAACGGAAGAAATATTTCTATTGTTTTTGTTGTTGTTGTTGTAATGTTAAAGTATTCTCTTTTAAGATACGATCAAAAGTTGTAATATCTGTTAATTATTAGAATTACGACATCCTCTGTTACTTCTTACTTCAACAAACTCTTTATCTCCAGAAATGTTTAAATTTATACTATGATCTCTATATCTCATTTCCCCTTTCAACCATCATTTTGGGACTTTAAATCATGCTGTTTGAATTGAAAATCGTCTTCAGTGGATGAAATGTGACTAATGTCAATTGGATTAAAGTTTTGAAGGTAGTGAATGGGATTGAAAAACAGCATTTATACGCTGCAAAGAATTTATTCATAGTAGAGAGAGTGATAGGAAGCTATAAACGAAGGGGTATTGAAAAATGTAAGTATTGATCAAATCATAGGCTGGAAAGATTCTGCATATGGCCAGTGAATTGAATCCTCATCTCTAAGTCTACTAAGGGCTGGAACCCGATTGATGTGGTAAGATAAGTACTTAGTAGTTATATTAACCTTGAGGTTCTGACTTACATAGGATATATCAACATGTAGAGTTGTTGCGTTTGTCCGTTATTATTCGGCTCCTGTGTCATATCTCAATCTAATATATTAATCAAAAACTACTAAATTCTAACTGAAGACACACAAGAATAAAACAGCTTATTTATTTATTATCACTGTAGAATTTCTAAGGTCTCTCTACAATTAGGTCTTTATCTATAATTTCAACCTAACTCACAGTTTTTAACTATAATTTAAATAAGGAATCTCTCTTATACCAGTCCACTCGTTATTAATTTTACAACTTTCTTTGACAGTAACTACGTAGATTATTGCTGCTAGTGGAACTTTTTTTCAATCCGCAAAACTAACAAGAGTATTTCAATCTCAGTAACAATTCTCAGATGGCAAATCCTTGTCCTCTATCTCCCTTCATTTTCCATTAATTGCACATCATTTATATATCTTTATATCAAAATCACTTCCCTTCACTACTCTATCTTAATCTAATTTACCTAATCACGTTTCATTTAGGTTGGGAAGAAATTGTAATTTTATGCAGTTCAACTCGATAAAAGTCCCCGGGATTGAAGAAATGAAAATAGCGAATATCTTATCGTCACATAGTAGCCTAGGGATTGACATTTGGTTATTCGAAAATTTAAATAAAATAACTTGATTAACATTACTATGTGACTTTGACTATTAATTTGTGATTCCTTTAGATAAGTTTAATATAGACGGCTGAAGGAAGTATGTATTAACAACACTAGAGTGTTATTAATTTACTAAATTGAAAATAATTTCACTCACGATTTTTAATAAATTATGAAGCACATCTATGACTGTCTCATGGTACACCGTTCGAAATTCTCTATTCTCGTGTAACACGAATCCTATTGGCGACGGGCCTCTCATCTTCGTTCCATGATCAAACAATGAGAAAAGCTCCTGAACTGGTATCTTTATTCTCATAACTTCCACTTCTTATTGAGTAAAATAAATTTGTGATAAATTGCGACTCTTTATTCTACATCTCTTCTCGTGATAAATGATAAGAGTCTTAATAATTTTGGAGAGGTCTCGGTAGCCTAGTGGTTATAGGTGTGGACTCGCGGCCGGCATTATTTTCGTCGAGTCGTGGGTTCGAGCCCTGATACTATTAAATACCCGCCGTATAGTGAGGTTGATGCATATTAAATCTGTCTATGTCTCAAGTACTCCCATTGATAAGGTGTGGAAGTTTGGAGAGGGAGATGTCAGATCAGGTGTTGTCCAACTGGCTTTTGATCGAGGTCAAAATTACGAGGTCCATCGCCAATAACCCTCGTGTTGTTTTACAGTGCGACATTAATAAAAATAATCACAATCACCTGATCATTCTTGTGAAATAGTTTTAAATATGTAGTTCCTTTTTGGTTAACAAATGTGTGAAAAAAAAAAGTTTTCTTTCTAATATTTAAATACTTTCATATTGTAACAAATTTGTCTAGTGTATTGTCTCAGATGAAATAGAAACTTCTATTTCCATAACGCAGCTTAAAAAAAGTGGTTTTTTTTTTTTTTTTTTTTTTTTTTTTTTTTTTTTTTTT
>BMAW01113297.1:851829-1016872 GCA_019974015.1 Nephila pilipes
GTGTGTGTGTGTGTGTGTGTGTAATTTGGAGTTCGTTACTGAAAGATGGCGCATTTATTGAAAAGATTGTAATGCTCCATTATGTGTAACTCCATGTTTTAATGTGTATTATACACAGAAAGAATTTTAGATAAATATAACAATTAAAACAAAGCTTTACTTCTTAAAGCTTTATAAAGCTTAAAATTGAGTGTTTTTAATTAGATATTTTAATTTAATATTTTACAAACTAATATTTATAATATTTAAAATATATATATTGTTTAAAAATGTAAGCTAAATTGCTGTAAATATTACATTAATATACTGCAAATAATTGCTTTAGAATTCATAGTTTAGAAACTAAAATTTGTAATATTTATAGTTTACTGAGTTGTTTAAAAGTGTAAGTTACAATTGTATAAATATACCGTATTTATACAATTGTAACTTACACTATTATATAAATATATATAAATATACCGTATATATTATATAAATATACAGTAAATAACTGATTAAAAGCTTAATATTTTAGAAACTAATATTTGTAATATTTATCATTCACTAAACTGTTTAAAAGCGCACGTTACAATAGGTGTAAATATTTCATTAATATACAGCAAATAATTCTTTAAAAACTATCTTTTAAAAGAGAGCGAGCTATCCGTATCACCTCAGAAGAGTGAATTTTTCGAAGGCCACTAGAGAGAAAAAGGCTGCCACTTTCAGCTACCGTATGATTGTAGCACTGTGCGTCATAAGAGAGTGAAAACTGCTGATTCGCCTAACCGTCAATGGGTTAGTAAACAGTCACAAATAAACATCACAATTTGAGATACTGCCATCGATAATTATTATTTGTGCAGTCTGTATCTGTGGTGTAACTGATTTTAGAACTTCTGCTGAAGAAAATCTCTCCTTTTTCACTTTATCTGTCCTTATTGGAGAGACAAATTTCTTTGAAATTTTTTATCAGATCGTACTGATTTACGATTCAAATTCCTCTGCAATTGTAAGTGCCTCTTGATTCATACAATTAGTTAATACTTATACTTTGTTCCTTCTTGTTTTGTCATTGCGTTCAGCAAATACTTTTAGAAGCCTTCAATTACCCAAATAAATATTTTTTATCTTTAAATATTAGAAGGCTTCTCCAAAAGATATTGAGAAGTTTTATATCTTCCCAGTGTGTTAAAAAAATTCCAGGACACCCATTCGAAATAAAGTATTTTATTGGAGCTTTCATTACGAAACCAACAAATGATGTAGCAACAACCTTCAGCTTTGGATGTCAAGCTGTTGCAACCATTTGTGACTTATTACTAAGTGGCAGCGTTTATTTGCACAAAACATGAGTGTTTGTAATTGTCAAAAAAAAAGGGGATCAATTTTTGAGTATTTGAATGGATTTCGAGTTTTAAAATTGGAAGAGACTAGCCCGATGACGGTCGAGAGATCAAGATATTTTATGTTCGAGTCAAAATGATGATAATGCTGAGCTTGTGCAACAGAATTTGTTGTTGAGGTTCTACTGGAGCTAAGGCATTTTAGAAAGATGTTTTGGATCGACTTTTGAAAGGAATGCGACGTGTGAAGCCCGCTTTGTTGGAAATTGATGTCTCTTGCACAACAACGCATCGTCTCACAAGTCAAACCTTGAGCAGCGTATTTTAACAAGAATCAGGTTATGTTCATCAACCAACCCTTGTACTCACCAGATCTGTCTGCAGGATTATTTTTTTATTTCCCAGGTTGAAATTGAAGATAAAGGGGCAGCGGTTCGAGTGGATAGTGGAGAGAGACGCGGCTGTAATATCCGAAACTCAATAGCGTAGGAGTGAAGATGCCCCAAAAGAAGTTTATTGACTTCTATACTCCTTCCAAGTATTAATGAATTGGGAGAGACTATGTAGAAGATTAATATCAAATCTAAATATATCCTTTTATCCTTTGAGTATATGGTTTGTGTGCGATCAATTCTAGAATTGTTTAAATGCACTGTGTATTTTACCTTTAGAAGCTTTCCAATAACCAAAATTACATTTTTTATGTTTTTAGTAAACAAAGGATTACTATATTAAGAATAAATAATCAGATTTCTGCAGTCATTACGAATTTTTTAGGAAAAATATTTTTTATGTATAAATTGTCACGCTTCTCCTATTTTTTTTTTTTTTTTTTTTTTTTTTTTTTTTATCCTGTTATACAAAAAGACCTCAAAATTAATTTAAGGAATCTCATTGAGCGGTAGCAAAGATGGGAAATTTTAAGAATCTGCAAAACGTTGTTTATTGCATTCTGAAACTAAAAACTTTCTTCATTTTTAGGTACATTTTATGAGAATAACAGTAAATTTGAAATCTTTTTAATAGATTGAAATACGACGATCTATAACAAAAAATACAACAAAACGCTAACATAAAAAAATATATTTAACCTCTAAAAAAAGTAGAAAGGTGTGAGAGAAATGAAATTTGTTACGTTATATGTATAAGACCTAAGACTCGATTTGCGTATAAAAATTATTACAACTTCACAAATATTCTTATGTATTACGATGACAACACGATTTTTAGTTACAATGCATTTCAGTAAGTTATGAATAGTCTTTTAGAAAAACAAGGGGAAAAAAAATTTGAGGTTTTGTTTTCGACTTATTTCATAAACTCTTTAAATTTGAATGCACACACTCAAAAACTGAAGTAATTCTGACATTATTACGGAAAAATTTTGAATTAATTTATGACATTGGGCTATTCGCGATTTTCTCATCATTAACCACGGGAACTTTATAGTAAATCGAATTGTATAGCATTACAATTTCTTCCCAACCAAAATGAAACGTGATCAGATAAATTAGATGAAGTGAGAAGAGAAGTGAACTGAATTAGAGACAGTGATATATAAATGAAATAGAATTGAAAGGAAAATGAGAGGAGACAGAGAAGAACGACAAGCTGATAATTATTTGTAAATTGGATTGAAATATTGCAATTAATATTTTGGGTTTAAATAATTCTTAGTCTGAGTACTAAAATATGAGGCTACTGTAAATGATAATTGTTGGAATCAGAGAAGAGCGATTTGGTAAGCTAAGATTTCATTTTTAAATCATAATCTAGGATTGGCGAGTTAAGTGAGATTCGAGAGAGCGTAATCTTATCTATTCTTTGGTGATAAATAATGTATTTTACCTTATTCTTATGTATCTCCAATTGGAGTCCAGTACTTTTTGACAATTTAATTTGAAGGAAAGATGGACTTAGATTTAAATAATGAAGGGCGGTCGTCGCAAATTGAATAACAGAAGTTTTAGTAAGATAAATTAGCATTTCTGAAAGATTATAAGGATATTTAGATTAAGAATTATCTCGAAAAAGCATTTGGAAGCAACAGTGTAATAAATCTACCGCCAATTCTAAAATTAATTTTTGTGTTGAGTCTTTTGAAAGTGATTTAAAAAAAATTCATAGAACAGATATGCATGGATCAAATCTTTCAGCTATTTTGATTTGTCAATTAGAAAATATATTATATTTTATTTACTGATTAGGAGCAATGTGACGAATGTGAACTTAAATATGAGAGAGAGTGCATGAATTATATATTAGCGAAGCAACTGGAAATGCAAACATAGCTTGGTTGAAAATTCATACTTCCATGGCCATAATTTTTTTAATTTTTTTACCCGATTTTCACAATTCTTGTTTTATCTGAAGGCTAAATGTATCCATTATGTAATACATTATTCACTTTTCGAAGCATTCTGTATCCTTTTCCACGCATTTCACCATAGCGGAACTCTAGTTGGGCAAACATGTCGGAGACAAACTGCAGTTGTCGTTAACATCTGGCAGTTTTACCTCGTCGTCAAAACGAGTGATGTCCGTTGAGGGAGCTTTTTCGTCTTAGGGAAGAAGTGAAATTCGCAAGATGCAAGGTCTGATGCAGTGACGCCTCGTTGTATCAACCTCCTTTCCATGTCAGTCGCCATCTTCTTCTGTTCTCAGAGCACCATCGACACTTGCGAACAAATAAAATATATGGTTTACATAGAGGACATTCGGCTTTCAGGTACAAGAAAAATTCGAAAATTGAATAACAAATAAAAAAAATTATGGCCCTGAAGATTTTATTTTTTAATCAAGCCATGTTTTCAAATATTTCGAAGAAATTCTTCAATTTAATGTACTTTGTGTTGTATACAGGTATTCTCAAATTTTAAAAAAAAAAAACAGAAAAAAATTAATGATGCAAGTTGTAATGTATCCCGTTCTATTCAATAAAAACACCAAGGCACCGGTATTTCCTTAGAATACAATCGTATTTACATTTACTTACATCTGGGAAACAAAACTTTCCGCATGCGCGTTGCGTTGCGCTAAAATCAGAGATGTTTTTGCTGTGCTAAAATCAGAAATGTTTTTACTCGTATATAACACCTCTGCGGAAGGTTTGTAAACAAAAAGCGCGGTACGTTGAGCTATTAACAGAAATGTCTGCATAACACATTCTCTTCGGAAGGTTTTCAAACAGCCGTGCATCACACTAAAATCAGAGGTTTTTCAGAGAACACTTTCTCTCGGGATGATCAACACTCGTATCCCTACAGAAGGTAAACCTTGTTTTCCGCAAAAGAATTACGCCAAACTCAGTAATTCATCAACAATAGTAGCTAGACATCACACAAGTACTTCTGCGTTTTCAAATACCAAAATCCGTCATTTTTCGCAAATCAAAATCACATTTAATCGCATCATTAGTTTATAGACCAAAATCAACTTTAGACAATAGAACTGTTTTAAAAAGAGAGAGAGAGAGAAAAGGATACCGTACTATGTTTCTTTTTTTACGAAACGTTCTACAAAGCTTCACTTCGCTTCTGCATAAACTAAATATTTTTTTTAAAAAAAATATTAACTTTGTTATTGATTCTGAAGGCATCAGTACTAATTGCGTAGCTGGATATAATATTCTGCAGTTTTCTTCCTTTTACTTTTACATTCTACGTGAGACGAAAACAAAATAAAATACATTAATGAAGCAATAAAAATCTTACATAGAATTTAGATTATCAGTTAGTGTGAATGAAATTTGTGTGGTGCGAAATCAATCAAAGGAGTGAAAGTCTAAGGAAAATACTACGAAATAATGATTAATATAATTTTAATAAAAAAATTAGTGAAACTTTATTTCATCTTTAGAGAAAGAAATTAAGTAACATTCTTACAAAAGAGACGTATTTACTGATACTACGAGAATTTTCTCGGGTCATTTGCCAAACTGGTATAACATCCTTTACATTTATGCAAGAGAGTTTAATTCAACGATCTGTCAGATGATTCCATAGGAAAGATTGATTCTACCTAGAATTATCGACTAAAGGTGAATATGAATGCTCATTATTTATCTAGTTTAATTTACACTTATGTCAGATTAAAGCCATTCCTTGAGTTTCTTGCGGAAGTTCAAGGTCCAAGGCGAAAGAAATGTCTACAGGCAACATGAATATTCAACGGTTTTTAGAATCCATACCAGAAAAAAGTATTTGAGCAGTCATATCTATATTATATCGAAGAGCGCTGTCTGAGAAGATTAGTATTTGATTGGAACCCATCCCATTTCTCAGTGTGAAGCATTTTTTTTTTCATACGAAGTTTCTTTTACACATCAGTAGAATCATACTAGGCTATTTTCAGTTTTATATTTATTAGGAATCAGCTTGGAAACTAAACTAAGATTAACTCAAGGGCAGAACATTCTTCAAATGAATATAATTTTGAGATTACTGTAATTCATTGAGAATTTTATATAAATGTCAAAAACAACAAAAGTAATCGATCATAGTGCATATACATATCTAATGCAGAATATCTGGCTGAAAGAATTTGGAATGAGCTTCCCTCTATTTTATTTGGCGAATTCTTTTTAATATTTAAATTTTATTAATAATTGTTGAATATCGGGAAAAAAGTCTAATGAGTAGAGAGAGGGGGAGGCGAGTTTATGTATAGTATCTAGAAGCCAAAAAAATCGCCGTTTGTGTTCCCCTTTTAGAATTTTATGTGCAAATGACTGATTGCCTATGAGAGTAAAATAACGTAATCGGGACAATACTGGTGTGTAGAATATTGCATTGATGTTGATCCCGAGATGTTGTTTAGCATATGAAGCTTATATGCTTCAAGTAATAAGATTGTAAATTTTATAATTAAAAGGCCTAAAGTTATTATTCTATCTCTATAAATATCAAATTAATTTTAAAAAAGGACCGTATTTTATTTTACTTAAAAGACTGTATTTACCATTTCCTGCAATAAACTTAAATTTCTGTACATTTTTCAAATCATTATGTTTGAGTTTTCAGATTTAGATCGATTTACATACTTTGTGCTTCATTCTTTTCAGCATCGTTATTTTCTCATTGCAAAAGATAATGGTAGGCTTCACGATATTTCAAAAATCTACTTATAATTAAATCCTGCAATTATATACTGAAACACATAGAAAATATTTTTAAATTATTATATGATCAAATCATGAATAATGCCAAATAATATGGTATAATGCCTTCTATTGACAGCATAACTTTTTTAATGTTGAATAAATTTTATAAGTATTAATCATTTATAATATTTTCTTCTTTTAAGATTAATTCATACGAAAATAAATTTTTATTTTGATTATTATTTAATTATTAAATTAAAAATTTTAATTTTTATCCTCTGTTAACATGTTTTTTATATTTTTGCTCTGTTGATAAAATTCACTACAAAATTAGATTTTTTTTTTCTTTTTCGTTAAAGCATAAAAACTTTCATGTACGTATAAATGCTATAAAGCATTTGAAAATATAAAGTAAAATATGTTTGGAGGATTTTTATGATTTTATTTTATTTTTTTCTTAATAAAGTGCTAAGATTTTTCTTTAGTTTCATGCATTTGATTATGTACTTTACCTTTCTAACATGTTGTTATTTTGAGAAAAGGGTGTCAACAAAATTGTGTGGGTATAAAATAAAGGATACTTGGTGTTAGGTTCAAAATATTAGCATTATATTACATTACGATTATAATAATTACATTTAGTTTGCTAAAAAGGCATATTTACGATATTAAGATATATTTAATTTAATATTTTGTCGTCTGCTTTCATTTTAATATCCAAACAGAATATAATTATCTACTTTAATAATTTATCGTTTGATCCTATTGTAATATTTAATTTAATAATTGATTTTTATGGCAGAATCATCTGTTTTTTTTTTTTTTTTTTTTTTTTTCTTTTTGTTATTAACATTGGCAACGTTTTTGTACTTGAAAAAAAATACATTATGAATTTGAAGAATGTATTTTCTTTTCTTTATGGTAATTGCTTCTGTGGAGCCGGGGGCTCGAAAGTACACTTACTTTACGCTAATTAATATTTATTTTGAATAATTCTACTTTACAGGGGAAAAACGTTAGAACATGTTAAAAAGAAATTAGCATAGACAATTTTAATTTTCAATAAAAATAATTTCGTAATTTTTGTTTTAATCGAAAAGACCATATAATTTCTTCTTGAGGTTGTGCAGGATTTCGCATATTTATTTGTTTTCACAATGACTGGTTATGTTTTTCAATTATGATTAAACTAGTGACATTCGCTAAAATACTTTCATAATATCTTAATTATAAATTTATGGAAAAACTTGTTTTTTCACATCTGTGTAACAGACTTGATCAAATGTTTCTGAGTGCTCAAGAAATTATAAAACTTCTATTATAAATCTATACTCAAAAATAATCATTTTACGAATATCTTTTAAGTAAAATATTACGTATGAAATATATTAATAAAAGAAAATTACTATTGTCAAAAATCTGTAAAAATTAATTATTTTTAATTTTTTGGATACTTTTGCGGAATCAGGAATTATATGAATATCATGAAATTTAGAAATTGAAGCAGAACAAAATAAATAATTTTTTGAGTAATTGAATGAGTTAAAAACTTTTTTTTAACGAAAATTGTGGAAATGTTGAATCCTTCCAAAGAAGGCACCAAATGTTGACTGAAAATCTTTGAAATTTATATTACAGATAAAAATTATTTTCATGCACATGATATGTGAACAATTTTATATTTTAACTAATACAGGAATTTTTTTAAACTGAACTCCTTACAAAATTTGGTTTTAATTTCGAGATTTAGCTCAAGTGTAAGGTAGCCATAACTTTATTTGTTATGAAACTTTTCACACTCTTTGAGCTTTTCATACTGTTTTCACTTTATAAGTTGCAATAACTATGATTATTTCACAACATTTACTCTAAATCAAAATAAGCTCGCATGCCTTATAAAAATTCAAGCACACATATGAAAATATTATCAATTGATACCTTTTCCCTTCCTTTGAACCAATACAGCTTTCCTCTGCTATCGGACATTTCACTTCCTCACTTATATAATTCGTTTTATTTAAGTGTTAAAAATTTGAAGGCTTTAATATTTCTACAAACCTTTAACGAAACTAATTCACTTGATAAAATGAATTTGATTTTATTTTCAACACATATGTGCAAATCAATGTGTATCTCTTAAATTTTATTTAGAGGTATTAAAAGTATGAGAAACATTTTCTGTGATAGACTGGTATCGAGAAACAAAAACAGGAAATCCTTTTCGGACTATATATATATATATATATAAGACAGCTATCACTCGTTATATAATAATTAAAAAGCGTCTAGTACCTTCTCAAATAACTCTGAGTTTTATTCTATTAGTTAAATATTTAAACCGATGATTATATTATTGAGAGAATGGAAAATATGATTTTCACTTAAAAAAAGTAAGGAATGTTTTTTTTTTTTTTTCAAATTCTTAATAATCTAACAGACTGGTTTTAAATGCTAGATTTTGAATATAGGAATTGATCTCTATGAATGTATTAAATTTGAATTTAATTTTACTGATTCTTTCATTTACGAGAGAGAGAGACGTCTTGCGTTAAAGAATCAATAACTATTATTTAAAATAAAACGTATATATTTTGATTTCAAAAAGCATTTTTTTTATTTGTTCTGTTTCACCTGTTTAATTCAGTGAGTGATGCTGAATTTTATAAATACGCGTATTTGTGAATAATTTTTAAAATATTGATTATTTTGTATATATATATATATATATATATATATATATATATATATTCGACTTTTTTAACATTTAAACTAATATTATTTGTATTTGACTGATTAGATTCAAAATTAATCTTCATTGCTCCCAGCCAAATAAATCTAACAGTCCAAATGTCTTGAAAATAATGATATTGAATAGATAAACTTTAGTTTTGAAGGCGATGCTTATTTCAATAGAGAGTTTATTATTTTTTCTTTTCTTTAAAGTAGTACAATACTCGTAATTTCGATCTATCCGTAAGATTTTCATTTTCAAATAATCTATTGAAAAAAATTTACCATTTTTAATTATTCATTTATAATAGTTTATCTTTGGATTTAACATATCACAATTCAACGGTGTCTTTATAATTCAGTTTTCAGTCATGCATGAAATGTTCATGTTTTTATTCCATGCATCACAATTTTCTTTTCACTTATTTTCTTTATGTTCGATGTTCTGAGCATTATCCATGCCACATTCCTTTATACATTTTTAACCGATCCCTCAATAAACTATAATCGATCATGCTTGGCACGAACGCACCATACACGAAGATGAACAACTCTGTCTCTCACATGCCTACGAAGCAAATTCATCAGCCATTAAGAAGCGATTACGAATTCAACAGGCCTCTTTCTGTAACTGGACCCACCCCGATATCAAGACGTGATTAGCCTTTCTGGCAGCAAATCTGTATCAAGTTTCAACTCTTTAAAGCGCTCAGATCTCTCGATAAAGCCCTTCAAGACTACCAAAGGAAAACAACACTCGTTCATAAACAAATTGAGTCGAAGAAAGATGCTTTCAAAAAAAGAATTGGCTGCTTATAGTTTGAAATTGTTGAGCATTAGATATATTATAAGATCATTACGCTTATCGTAAAAACGACCACAGCGCCTCTCATAAACACGACGTATTTTCACCCATTTCCTTGCCTCTCTAAACGTTTACACTTCCCTATTAACTACTCTGTGACGGCCGAGTCGTGTGTTTTGGAAGGATTTCGTTCATAAGTCAGGTATGAGTACATTTATCTTTATATGTATATCTTTACACAAACATTTTTACATTGTTATCCAGTTTGATGAGATAATCCTGATGAAATTTATTCTTCTTTTTCATAAACGTTTGAAACTCGCATTATATTTAAAATAAAATCATGCGTCACAAATTCATAAATAAGTGTGACACAATTTTGTAATTTTATATGGGGAAAAAATGGAAATATTTGTGTTAGTGGTGAAAATTTTTATAGCTTAAGAATGGATATTGGTAAAGTAGTTCATCTGCATGTTACTTTCTAAATAATTCTTACTCCACTTGAAAATTAAAATTATGCCCACTTGTTGATGTTAATACATTCTTCAAATACCCACACATTTTATTTCGTTGAATTTTCAAACATACATAAATTAAAATTATATAAAAAAAGATATTCAATTCTATCCCATTTCTTTACATTTGTGTAAAGACGTCGGTAGACTAAAAGAAATTGTTCTTTAAAATTATTCATTTCATGTAATTAAAAGTAAGATTTTGCTCAAGAAAATAAACATTTTATCACAGACAGCCAAATTTTATAAATTATGTTGAAAAATTAAAGAGTTGAAAAGCTAATTTATTTTGTATTATTGAATTATTTTCTAACACTTTATTTAATTTAGTTTTTATTACTTTCAAATGTTTAACTTTTTAAATTTAATTTTGCGTCTTTTAATAAATTTTATAAGACTGTTGAGTTATGAAGAGAATTTAAGGAAATCATTGGTAAAGGTTATTTAAGTACATGATTTTATTTTTAAATTATTTCCATATAAATATTCTGCATAATTATTCTATACATGGGTACTCACAATTTGTGAATTATCAGAAAAAAATTTCGAATATTTTTTAATGTTTCACATGCAAAACTAAAATTTAGTACAATTTCCAATGAAGTAATATATCGTTAAATTTCCAATGAAGTAATATATCGTTAAATTTCCAATGAAGTAATATATCGTTAAATTTCCAATGAAGAAATGTACCACATTTGCTCTATCTCCACCACGTTCTTTTATCCATCAACATTATTTATTACTTATTAAAGTAAATATATAGGAATTGTTTTATATGTCTTTTTCAGTTTAATGTGAGTCATATTATATCTTTAGTATTACATTCTAAACACTTAGATTTAAATACTTTTTTTAGAAAACTATTATGTAAAAAGGGATTAAAAAAAACGCATTTGGCAAAAGGTATTAAAAAATTTGAAATTAAACTAAGTTTACATCAAAAATCATACAAGACTGAAACTGTACAATAAATTAAGAAACTTTAAAAAGTAGTCTTTTATTCAAATGTAACGAGAACATTGAGTAAAAAACATCCTGTGTTTAAAAATTATACAAATATAATACACATATGTTTAAAATATGGCGAGAGAGAAACTCATGATATTTTTTTCACACTCATCAATCATAAACATTAATACTGATTTATAATTGTTAACGAAATTTGTATTTTTTTTAACACCCGAATACATTTTGTAATGTTTCAACATATAATACCAATGCGTTTGTTGCATTAGTTACTATATTTGTATAGTTTGTTGTACTAATTAGTAAAAATAAGATTTATTCTTTTTTGTTTGCTTTACATATGGTTGTTGCAAGCCACAAAATGTGTTAAAAAAATATATTGCTTTTCTTATGAAATATTTCGATTGTTTTCAATGCAATTTCAATGACCTAAATTATGGTAGTTTTGTCCATTAACGAAGTGGAATAATTACTAATTAAAGAATAAAAGTTAATCGTTTCTAATTTTATTTTTATTTACGAAAACGATTCCTGTTTTTAAGCATGGGGCTATATCAAGTAACTTACGTGGCTAGCTGTGTAACATCACGTCATCTGGTCCATTGCGACCGATCCAATTGCGAGGTAGCTCCGTGAAAGCTTCTGAAATAGCTTTCGTGAAATAGCTTCACGAAGAACACACAAGGGGCCATCTATTTTCCACAGCATTAAACTTCCACGGTTTTTCGTAATATTTATCTATTGCTTTTCATTCTGTGTCGTTTAATTTTGAAATCGGATGAATCATTTTGAATAATCATGTATTGTGAAATATCATTAGCATACAATTTCTCTTTAAATAAACCTTAAATATAAACAATATTGAAATAAATACTCTTGAGAGATTTGACAAAAGATGCAGCTGGTAATTGAATCTTTAGAGAAATCACGAGTAAAATAAACTTCTCAAGTAACTCACAATTATCAAATAATAAATAAATTTAATGTAATCAAGAGTTGATTTTCAAATAAGTTTATCTTGTTGAGATATTAAAAATAAGTGAAGTATGTAAATAAAGGCGCTATTTGTAATAAAATTCGATTTCATATAGAGGACTGCCTTTCATGATCCAGAAGGCCAAATGAAACTTTAAATACAGTTACAGATTTTCATCCTTTGTCGTGTAATCATTCTTTTTACAATACTGGTATATAGTGCACATTCGGAATCCTTTAGGGCTTTTCTGTTGCGATCAATGTAATATTTAAGTACCATTTTTGTTCTTAATTTCTGTTTTTTTTTTTTTCCTTTGAAAGCTACAGAATAAAAACATTTTAAATATTTTAATGTAATCAAACATTACAATGTATATATTTAATGCGTAATTTTTCATCAATTGTTAGGTTTTTTTCTAATTTGTGATTTGCGACGTAACATTTAATGTAACATTTTTATTGTAAATGTTACATTGTTCATACATCATAAATTGAGAAAAATAAATTTTTAATCATACATTTTGTTGTAAATACATACATTGTAATCTCTGAGCTTATTAATTCTTTTTAAAACAAACATTATTTTGTTTTGCAATTTTCGAAAAAATAATACATAAAATAACAACAAAACATTCATCTGAATATTACATTGGTCATAATGAAGTGAGCCTTTACTTAACAATCTCAGACATTTGTAAAAATGTTTTCCTTATTCGTAAATTTTGCAGCATTATATCTCTATTTTCATAATATACTTGTTACAAAAATATAAAAAATAAGCTCGCTTTTAATTATGTTTTTGTTTTGAGAGTGTATCATACAATAGTCTTATTGACAAATATTGGCAAACATCAATAGTGAACTCATTTCAGTTTTAGTAAAGTTATTAAAAATAATATAATTTTAAGTTGATATTAGAAATCTTTCCTTTCCTTTTTTCTCAAGAAAACATTAACATTAAATCTTTTGAAAATAACTAATGTAACAAAAACTACTCATTAGTTCTGCTACAATGTAAAATAGAATGATCATATGAAAGTAAAAAACAATATTCAGTCGTAACATAATCTTATCTTCTTCAGATTATCAATGAAGCATTGTAAATCAAAAATAACTAGAGTTAGTAAAAAGTTAAAATATAAGATCTAAAAATTCTGACGAGAACTAATGATGGAAAACGAAACTGAAATTCTAGATGAGAAAGACGTTCATTCATAAATATTTTCATTCATTCATCTATCTATTCATTTTCCGTGAATTTATCGATTTTAAAAACCTCCATTCAAACAAATACTGAATGAATAATAATCCATTGATAATTTCCTTGTATTGGATGATATCAGATACATCTTCGTCTGGAGTAGAAACTAAAATTTATTTTCTCACTAAACAAGTCAGGTTTCTTGTGATTTCTTTAATTCTTTTGAAGGTAGGCGTTTAGTTTCGCAATAGAATTAGAATGTGTCTGTAAATGGGAGCATTATATATATATATATATATATATAGGTGTGTGTGCGTGTAATGATTTAGCTTTGATTCATATTAGTTTCTCATAATAATACTTTAATTTCCTAATTTTTTCCCATTCTCTCATTTAAAAGTAAAGCGTTCATTCTTATTTCCTGATACCATTCCTTTTTAATTTTAATTTATGCAATCACGCATTCTTAAAAAATTTGCTGACAATGCTGTTCCCGGGCTTCAGACCTGTAGGGATGATTCCTACCAGACTTTCGGTCTGCACTTACATTCCCACGAAATCCCTCCATTCATACCACATGTTCTATGACATTTATTGAGAAATTTCCCTGCTATATAACCAAAAACACAGTGAAAAGCCCTCTCTTGCTTTTACACTCTTGCTCTCAAAATCTGTATCAAAAAGCGGAGTTTAAAATTCCTGACGTGAGGAAATGGTCTCTCTCTCCGCTACAATAAAATAATTACTTAAAAATGAAATTGGCTTCGACTGTTTTATAAACTGAATTAAATAAGTACTAATTTAATATATTTAAAAGAAAGGCATAACTATATCAGTATATATATATATATATATATATATATATATATATATATATATATATATATATTCTATCTAAGGGACAATTCTGTTGGTCCTGGTCTCTTAGAATAGGGGGACCTTAATGTAATTATTTCTCATTAACAGACACTCTTATTTAAGAGGCGCTGAATGAAAAGCTTCTAAAAATAATATAGAGGTAGATAAATAAGTAAAAGTAGGAATTACTTTTTGTTAATAAGATTTGAGGTTTCAAAGGCAAGTTTGTGCTCTGTGAAAGGTAGTTCTGTGACAAGGAAACGATAAAATGAATATTTAATTTCTCTCTTTTAAAAACTTCTTTTCATTAGAGAAAAAGGGAACAATACATTAGGAAAAAGCAAGTTGTGGTGCAATAAAAAGGATGTTTCACATCCTCAGAATTCAGAATCCGGTTATTCTTGCTACAGTTAACAGTAGGGGGAAGAAAACAGTGTAAGCAAGTTGTAAGGCAATGCAAGACAGGAACCAATGGCAAATGTGGGTATCAGCATCCATCAAAAATTAAAAAGTTGACTCCATAAACAATAACAGAATAATAATAACATTTAATTAATAAAACATGGAGCACGTTACATTATAAAATTGAAATGAAAATGCGAAATACAATACTGCAGGTATTTTAAATTATAACTACTCCAATTCAATTACACAACATTCACTTTTCCTTTCTGTTACATAACCGCTCTTACATAACATTCTGTACCGTACGATCCTGCAAAATAAACACTGTATTCTCCCACGTTGCTATGGAGTTGAATTTGGTTCACTGTAGAAAGAAAATGATATGAGATAACTGGATCATCCACCAAGGCATAGGGATCCCACAATGTGGGTAGAGTGGAAAATAGTTTCATTCTTAGTTCTTGTGAGGATTGGAGAGCAAAAGAAGTATACAGTTTTGTACTTGTGAGATATTTTTAGATACGTTACCTAATATGACTTCAAATCAGAAAATATTAATATTAAAACAAAAATTAACGTAATTCATGCATCAGAAATTGGAAAGCTTAGTTTGAGAGATTTGATACAGAAATCTGGATTAAATAGAAATCTCACGTAAGTCACGCACTAAAATATAAAAAAGAAGTTTTAAAAATGTGGATTACTAATTCAAATGAACATCCCGAGATTGTAAAACTTAGAAAACATGAAAACACCAATAACGACATAACATATTTTATTTCAACCTTAGTTGATGCTGTGAGCTTTGATAAAAATATCTTGGAAAGTAGAAAGGAAGACGACGGAAAGCCAAAGAGAGAGAGAGAAAAAAAAATGTGTGACATATAAAAAACTATAAAGATGCCATAAAATTCCCATTCGAATTTTAAAAAATTCCCATCTGAATTTTAAAAAATTCATAATTGTTGGTAACAGGTAAGGATTTTAGATCATTAGGGACATTAATATCCCTACGGAAAAAATACTTGTAATGCACAAACTTTCAAACAAACCTGTGTAACGGGTTTCCAATAAAATAATGTACAAAACTCTATTGCTTATTTCATACATTTGTACAATAATTAAACTTTTTTTTTAATTAAGAGAGAGAATTTTCCTTTTTCATTAACTTCAAATTCAAATAAATACTTGTGACTTTGTTACTTATTTTTTATATCATTTACTTAAAGCTTGAAACTATCATAATTTCTAATTAAATCGCATTTTGAGTATGTACCCTCTGAAGAAGGGACAAAATGCTTGGTCTGGTGAATGCCCCTGACTGGGAGGTACTATTGTATATGTGTGTGTATGAATGAGAAGTATTTATATTATGAAAATTGTTAACTGTGTATTTTATATTGGTAGACTTTAATTGGTTAAAACTTTATTACAAATTAACTGTATATTATGAAAAACCGGAATGTTCATTGAATGCTTTAAACTGAACAAAAAATATTTGTTTGAAAAGAAATCTTAAATATCTTGTTTAATATTTAAAAAAATGTAAAATTTACCAGTATGTCAGGTTTTATTTTGTTTTATTTGTTTCTTAATTTTAATTTTTATTTTTCAGTGCACACATTTTAATTTGATTAAAATATAATTCGTATCATGGTATTTCTTACATATTAAATAATTTAAATATTCTGTCCTATAAAATAGACCATTTCCATACTTTTAATACAGCATTGTCTGTTGGTTGTATTATAGCTGGTTATATTACAGCTAGCCCTAAGAAATGTATTTTGGCTGATACAATCAGTATACATGCTTTGAATACTCCACAAAGTTTGTCATTTCGGGTAGTTTCAAATATTTTGAGATGACAGGAAATCTCGGATAGATTTTTTAATTAAAGAAACCACAATTTAACTGATAAAGAAAGAGATATTCGTTTTTAAATAGGTTCTTTATAATGGGGAAAAGGAAATTGTTCTTTTCTGTGAAAAAAATAATAAAATAATTTTCATTTCTAAAACTTTTACATATAAACAAAATTCCCCTTTTTGAATGAAAATTGCAATGAATAGAACAAGTAAATGTGTTTCAGTTTAGTTTTTTATAATTTGAATGGAAAATAAAAATCTAACTTCAAATAAAAAACATCACTAAATTTAATTTTAAAAAACAATTGCGATGAATTTTTATAGCACTATATCAAAAGTCGAAGATGATTAAATTTCGATCATTTATCCTGTTCTTATTCTAGACAACAACAGAAAATCCTACAGCTGAGATTCTACTGATGTGGGTAGAAACATCTTTAATGCATTCAAGAAAAACACATTCAGGTTAAAATTTCTTAAAGATTTATAACTAAACACAAAACTCGCGAAAATTAAGGTTTTAAGAAATATTCCGAGATTTATTCCAGGATTTGAGAATCTCACGGGAAGTTTAAATTAAGAAAAATTCCATCAGGTACCAAATTCCTGTTTGAACTATCCTAATATATCAGATATATATTCCCTATTTATCAGAACTATTTTATTTTCTTTTTCTACCATCGATATTTATAGGTACTGGCAGAAGACGAAATAATGAATTACTATTTCATTCATTAAATTAAGTTAAGTGATTGTACTATGTTAAATTGAAAAGTCTTTGTGGATTTATTTTAACTAATGTTTGAGTATCAAAGCTCAATCAGACTAAGAAATCAATCAATCATTCATCAAACTTATTCACAACTCCCAGCTTAAATAGCCAGAGTTAATTATTACTACTATTCCCTTCTATTCATAATATATTAATAATGAATGAAGAAATTAATATGCATGTTGCAAGTGCAACAAAATCTAATCAATATTCAGATCAGACTTATCAACATCAGAGTTTAATAAACTGTATTGCAAAATCTCCTACACACAGTCTGAACTCAATTACTCTCTTTTTTACCTAATACGTCTTCTCTTCGATCGCTAAGAGAGTAAGCCTACATCTAAAAACTAAAATATACAAATCGCTTTAGTTCTTACATATTTACATAATTTTCGTAGAATGAAGGTGGGCTTCTTAGATAAAACACAAAAGGTAGAACAACACAAATTGATGTTATAAAAACGAAAAGGACCTCACGAAGTCGAAAAATTAGGTTTCTCTTCTCTGATTATTCTTGATGACCGATAAATAAAAATGTTTTTATTTGATTTTCTTATGTTTGTTTAGAAAATTACTGAAGTTTTAATGATAAGTATTGTTTCGGGTGTTTTATAAAATTTTAAAAATGTGCTATCGTGATATTTCACTGAAAAGTGGTTTAGTATATTCATTTATTTATGAAATTGTTTAATAGTGAGAAATCAAAGATATTTTCTAATTATTCACATTTTTTATATTATCATTAATTATTATATATTATGATCACTTAATTAATTTAAATATAAACGTCAATGTGTAATTTTTATGGGCTTTAAATTATACGTTTCAAAATTATTTTTGTGTGTTATAATTTTTTAACCGAGAAACACCTATTTCTTATCACAAAATCAAGCCAATTATTCGTTCTTCTAGGCATCTTCATCCATTTAAGATGTGAGACAACTTATTACCTAAAATTCTCTAATGATTATGAGGAACATTATGCGTTTAAGATAACTCTTCTAAAAAATCGTGTTCCTTTTCAGTTAATAATTATTTATTCATTTGTTTCATGTATCTCTCAATTCATAGATGTACTCGAACTAAATGTGATAAAAACCATCCTTGCAATCGATTTCTAAGTTACAAATTCATAAGTAAGTTTTAGAACATAACTAAAAATTTCAATATTTTTGAACTAATTTAATGTGGCATAAGGAAAAATTACTTAAATGATCTACTAATTTGTAATTTAAATGCATGATGAAATAATTTATCTTATTTCAAATCAGAGGTAAGGTCAAACTTATTAAACGCAGAAAAATTGAACGTAAATTTGAGTTTCTCATAATTAATCATTCGTATATCTACGACTTTAATTATTATTTTGGGGTTTTTTTTTTTTTTTTTTTTTGCCTTTCATAAAAATTGTCAATTTAATTAAGAATTCGGTTCTACTCCCTCTTGAAGGATAATGACAGCTTAATGAAGATTTATTTGAAAACAAGATAATTATTTTTTAATGATAGCTGTGTTGAAACCACGAATATCGAAACTAAACTTGAAACATTTTTTTATTAAATAGCAATTATTTGTGATAATTTATTAAATTATTTTATATGTATAAAATTATAGCATAAATAAATGAAACGAAATCGAAAAATCATTTGTATGTAGTAATAAACAAATGTCAACGATGATTGTAGGAAAAAAGAAAAAAATTAAATGCTTTTTTTTATAATAGAGTTAGATTGACTTTCACACACATGAAATTAATCAACATGAAATTCTTCAGAGATTTTTTCTCTGTGAAATGTTTCAGTATTTTTCCCTTTACAAACCTTGTGGGTAAAATTTTTAAATATATTTTAATATTTTTAATCATATATAAGATGAAGCATTTGTTCTTGCGTTTTCGTTTATTTTTGTCTTATAAGGGCATAAAATACTAGGCAGCTATGATATTGGGTAACTAATTGATTGGTAATGTTGAGTAACAAATCGATATGCGAAGTTGCAAGTCTTTTGACGTCATGGGCTCTTTATCTAAATTTTTTTTTAGTTACTCACATAAAAAGTATTCGTTTTGTAATTTCGTTCTTGCAAACTTGTTTAGTAACTTGGAGTGCTTTAAAACAACGACCGATATGATAAAAATCGTATATGACTATACGTAAAATGATCTGTTAAAACGAAAATTTTTATCATAATTTTTGCAATTTTTTTTCTGTAATTCAGTGAGCATTTCAGTATTCAGATATTTTTTTCTAAATATGTAAATAGGGGGAAGGAATATTATTGTTATTTTGCTTCAATTTCTTGAATTAGTACCAATTAATACAATGAAATGGATGATTTTATATTATCCAATAAGCATTTGTAGGAAAAACAAATCGCATACACAAACAAAATAAACGATTTCCGTTATTGGAATCAGTACAACAAGCTTTCTTATTGTTTATCTGTGCCACTCTTAAATATTAAGCACTTTTAACGAATATATATATATACACGAATTTGACAGTGTACATCTACTAATAAACCCTAAAATTATAAAAAAAAATTCTGTCCTTAATTTTTTTTTCAATATGAAGGATTATCAAGGTAGCTTAGAAATATTAAAGTCTTAAGAACTTTTTGGGTATATTGCACAGATTGTAAAAAAATTCTTATCTTTATTTTATTGGATTTTTTTTTCTTTAGATTTATATTTAATGGATGTTGTGTGTCTTACGTTAAACTTCCTCGGGCTTGAAATATAATTAATCAAATTACAGAAATTAATATCCTCGGTTGGTCGAGATAAATTGAGTGATAATATTCCTTTGAATTTAAAACCAAGAAAAATCTAGTATTTTTAGAACTTCTTGCCAACTTTGTAAACTGGTTTTTATTAATAAAAAGAAGTTGAATAAATCTTAATTTTCAAGCGATACTACAACGTGTCTTGCAAAATATTGCTGGAGTAACAAATTGACTTCATTTTAATTTTATTCTACAATTGATAAGATTTTTTTTGTAAAATATTTCACATTAAATGTAGAACAGTATTTTTTTTTAAATTTTAAAGCTCTTAAAAGCAATGACATAACTTAGATTAAATCAGAATGAAAGCATTACTAAGGAAATTTTAAAAGAATAGAAAAATAAAAACAATTTCAAATAACTGTATGATAAGGTATTAAGTCCATATTTATGTTTGATTGAAGTTAAATTGTTCATCAAATTGTCCAAATTCTTAAGGAAATATGAAAAATTATTCCCAAAATATTGTAGCAAAAGTATACGTAAATAACTCACTTAAGTTAAGACGCGACTAATTTACACTTTTTCGTATATCTCTGCTTAAAAATAGAAGTTAGGCGAATCGAGCTACAAAGAATTAGAGGTTACAGAATCTGCTAGGTTCTTAGAAACTGCTTTTTTAGCCACGCTTCAAGTTTCGGAGAACTGAATTGTGTGGTTAAAAACTGGTCTGTTAGACGAATAGTAATGTTATTCTTTAAAAAGAAGTCAGTATAACCGCAGACTAGCAAAAAACTTCATGCATTAATTATTTATTTTTTGACTATTTCTTTGTGGTATGCTTTGAATAAAGAGCTATAGGGAACATAATAAATATCAAAATGGGGGAAATGATTTTTTTTAGTCAAATATGCTATTAATGTTTTTTTTCCATTTAAATAAAAAAATGAGTTAGAAGTAATATTAAGACAACAATAAGAGTTCCATAAATAAATAGCGGTGTATCGCTTACGTAAGAATTTCATACTCAATTTTGCGGTTGTTGTTTTTTTATCTGTGTCGTTTATTATTATACTTCCTCAGTTTTTTTAACGAAATTATTTTGTTGTAATTTATTACAAAAGACAACTTTAGTTGTTCGTGACTGTTTTAATGTTGTAATCCATCATCCCAGAGTAGCAGTTATGTATTACAGAATAATTACGTATATTAATAGAATCAAAAAGACCAAAATTGTATAACATGCATGTGGTGGGCGGGTGGGAGGGTCTAAAGATAGTCCACTGGTGCTTCGGAGTCTAGGGGTTGTGGTTTTATCGTCGGGTTCCATGGTGATTTTAATGCTCATACCAATTCAATGATAAAGCTTGATACTGAATCACTATTTTATTTATGCATAGACGAAGGAAGAGTATTTATAAAAACTGCTATGTACAAGTTGATATACTTTAAAGAACTAGTTCATCAGGTTAGATGGATGGCAGTCCAAATTTGTAACATATTGACGACGGGCATTGAACGTGTTCGAGCGTTCGGAGTAGGACTTCACTGTTGTTTACATCAAGAGTGAAACCTCAATCCAGCGCTGCTGAGAGAAGGAGCGCAAATGGGTTAAAAAACGGAAGAAAGGTTTCGAGCGAAGAGCAGAGAGAAGGGGAGAGAGAGATGCACTCAGTAGTTTATTTCAAAAATAGAGGGCGCTGAGTGAGTAAACACATAACGCTGGTTCTAAGTGCCATCTATCGAGCAAATAAGGAACTAGTTTTACAATCTTATTGAAAATGCCGTTGATAAATTGATAATTAGATGGAAAATCCTACACACACACACACACACACACACACATATATATATATATATATATTATAAATCTGAATAGTAGAAAAATGTGAAAAAAAATTATTTTAAAAACATTACAATTTTTTTGAAAAAACAAAATTGGAAAATAATATATTTAAAGTTGTAGATAGCTTTAGGCTGCTAATGTGGGTTAGGCCAAACTATCCCCATCAACAAAATATTTCTTTTTAGTATACATACATATATACATACATACTCTCTCTCACACACACATACATATATATATATGTGTGTGTGTGTATGTGTGCGTGCGTGCGTGCGTGCATGCGTGTGAAAGCAAAATCATTCTAAAAAATCACTAAAGTCTTTTTAAAAAAATTATTTAGAACTAAGGGTCTGAAATAATGTAGCATTAAATGAAAAAACCCATAAGTTTTCAAATAAACCAAATATCATGTTAAAAATCAAATCAAATTAATTCAAATCTTGCATTGTGCCGAAAAGTGAACTCCTCCATGTTAGAAGACGAGAAGTGGCTCATCTGATGAAAGGAATTGTAGAAGATTTGTACCAGTACTGGTTCAGGACTATAAAGCTGTTGAATTTGTAAAATGTTGCCTCATATATAAGACTTTAAAAAAGGGCATGCAACACCCGGCCTAAGTTCCGAGGCTACCGAATGTTTGTAGTATCTACCAATAGTCGACATGATTAAAATATCTGGTGCGGAATATTGTTAAGGAAGAGCTTAGAAGATCCTACAGGAAATGCAAAAAAACAATGATTAATCCATCACTTCAAATGATATTACGTCTGTTGTCCGGGAATAAGTCGTAGAGGCTCTCGCTCCTTTCACTAATTCAAGGAGGCTCAATACCACTCGACATTACCAAGTTCCAATTAGGCAACAGTCTAGACGTGAAATCATAAGCCCCGCCATTCTACTGAGTAAAATAGATCTGTGGAAAACTGCTTTTGCTTTAATTATAGATAACTGAACGAGATTACTAAAAAATACGTTTATCCGCTAACGAATTCATGGTGCTTTGAACTGCCTAGCTGGTGCAAAAATTTTCAGAAAGAGGGATTTAAAGTCAGTCTATTGACAGGTGAAAATCTTTCAATGAGACAGAGACGGTTTTAGTGACTCCTGGTAATCTTTATGAATTTAAAGTCACGCCATTTGGGTAATGTAATGCTCCAGCTACATTTGAATGGATGATGGAAACAATTCTTTGAGGATTCAAGTGGTATATTTGTCTTTGCTATCAAGATGACATCACTGTATACACGTCGAATTTTCAAGAACACCAAACACCTTTTCGGAAAATTTTGAAATGATTCCAAGAGACAGAACTATGATTAAACTCAAGCAAATGCTAATTCGGAAAGAAAAAATTGGTGATATTGGGTCATTTAGTTGATGAACATAGAATCTATCCAGATTCCTAAAAGTTTGCTACTGTAACAAGGTTTCTTGTTCAGGAAAATATTTCAGATTCCTTAAATTTCTGGGTTTGCGCTCGAATTATCGGCGATTTATAAAGAACTTCGCCGATATCGTGAAGCCCCTGTATGACTATTGAAGTAAAATGTAAAGTTTTCCTGGAACAGTTCACAGAAAGAATTTTTTTCAACCCTGAAGAAATTACTCGCTGGATATCTTGTTTTAAGATATTACCTTCCAAACGCGGAAGTAAAGATATATTCAAAAACTAGTAAATGTGGCATAGATGCATTACTATTGCAAGTCCAGATTGTCAGAGAAAGACTAATAGCCTATACATCCAGGTCCTAACAGCAGACAAATAAAATTACTCAACAACCGAAAAGGAGTCATCTGGACAATCAAAAAATTTATTTTGTCATCTGAGCAATCAATAAATTTAGCCCTTATATATTTGGGAAAACCCCTTACAGTCGTAATAGACCCCCACTCTCTATGTTGTCTCGTCAATGTAAAAGATCCTACTAGAAGACTTATATATTACAACTATCTTCAAAATTAAATCAAAAATATTTTTCTTAATATATCATCTAATTCCAAACATTTTCTTTCCCTATTTCTTCCTCTGCCATTTCTCCTATTATTGACATGGTTATAATATTTGGTCATATAATTTCTATTAATGTTATAAAAATATTATTTTTTTGTCATTTTGTTTAAAAACATGCAAATTTTTAGATTAAATAGTAAAACATTAAGCTCATAATGGTAAATAGAATTATACAAAATAGTTTTCCCACCGTAATCTTTTTTTAATATTAGAAACAATATTAACCATAGATAATTCTATATTATCAAAATTATGTAAGCTAAAATGACATGACTAATCTCTATTTTATTACAGTTTTTGATATTATAACAATTTTTGGTTCATTACTCATGTAAATTAATACATAAATACATATACATACATACATATATATATACATATATATATATATATATATATATATATATATATATATATATATATACTATAAATCCTATGTATTTATAATATAATGTTTTGTTTAATATTTATTTTATTTCGTTTTTATACATACTCGTATTTTTACAATAATTACGTCATTCATATTAGTTTCTATTTCTAGAATGGTTAACAATTTTGTTAATGCTTCAAAATTGCTATTTTTACTAAATGCCTTCGCATAAAAAATCCTTCATCTGTTAACGATAGTATGAGTTAACCTAAACATTTTCTTTTTTTAGTTTAATGATATCACAGACATAAATAAAATGTTTAATCGTCGCTCACATCAGCATTATAATAGTTCCTTATACTGAATCTCTCAAAATAAGCTGCTAAGTTTACATAAGTTACGTGTACTGAATCTATTTTTTGATTCATAAGAAATATTCTCTCTTTTTTTTACGTCTAAAAATATTCATATCTATCTTTAAATCTGAACATGATCTTGTCTCATTTATAAATACTAATACTCTTCTCTTTCATCCGAATTTTGTCTGCCTCTTATGGTGCACTGTTGTCTGTATTTTACTCTTGACTCCTGTATAACTGCTCATTTAGTAAATTAACTATTTATGCAAAAATTATGTTTTTTTTTAAACTATGTTGTATAAAAGTTACATAAATATTAATTGATCAGACATAATATATTTAATTTTATTCTAAATTACAATCCATTCAGGGAAAGAAAATGGCCTTTTTGATGATATTGAAAAGAAAGATTACTTTTTATTCCTCACCAGTTATATTTAATTGTCAAATATTACAGAAATGACAGTTAATTTTAATCAGTAACTAATTTTGATTATTTATGAAATTCTTCGAATGCTAATGAACTCTTGTGTGTTTTCATTGGAAAAGACTGATAATAGCCTGTGGGTCCCTTCCAAGTCCCTCATTAAAGACTCTCTTGCATATTTGATTACCAAAATAACCTTTTAACATTTTTCATTATTACTTTCAGACTTTCTTCTATAGCACTTACATAGGTTGAAAATTTTTAAGGAGTTCATTGAATGTAATTACATAAAAATTTTGAACAGTTTAATGTATTTTAATTTGGTAACTTGAATTTCATAAACTATATATCTTTTAATCCTGATCCAGTCCACTAATTTGAATTATTATGTGAAGCTTTCAATCCCTCTTGGTTTTAATTTTTGTATTAATGTAAATACTAATAATAAAATAGTTTCTCATAAAAAAAATGTGGTAATTGAATCAAATTAAATCATTTTCACTGAATCTTCGAAGCTTACTGGATCCCATATATATTACGAAAAATATATGCATGTAAGGATCTAAAAAATGTATTATGAAAGAGATAATGAATACAAACTAATGAACTTTGCGATCTGAGTGTATTTCATGAGAAAGTATTTTAATTTCGTCATTTTGGGTACATACGAGTATGTTTCTGTGTGTTAACCCTTTTTTTAATTTATAAATATTCTCCTCCTTTATAATTGAATGACTCTATTTTAAATTTCAAATTATGCCAGATCAGCCACATCTGAAATAATGTTTTTATTGTTAAAGGATAGCTCGAAATTAGTACTAGAAATAGTAGGACATTGTTTAGTTACTATTTTAATTATGCACTATTACAATTTGATTTTGATTTTTATGTTTCGTTCTTTTAATATACATATTCGTATTTTAAACTGAGAGAAGGAGAGAAATTAATTTTTCACTCCGTATAATTTTGTTTTTGATATATTACAATATATTAAAAGAAAAGAAAACCGTTGTATTTGACGCGTTTATATTGGGGAATTTTGTAACTATGTCAAATTATGAATCTAATATTTTTCCTGTAAGAATAATTATAAATTGTTAATCAAAGAAATTAGCCGAAACCTTTTGATACCACTTTTGAGTGAACAGCGTGTGTTTTATATCTTATGATGTAACCGTGCCATTACGATATAACTACGTCTTACGGTGTGATCATGCCTTACGATTTTACTGTTTATATACTGTAGGTACTTGCTCTGATTGTAAAGATTAAATGTTTTAAGTGAGAAATTCCAGAATTCGCATCTTTATTTTAGAAAAGAAGGTACTGTGGAATAATAAGGTTTTTAGACTAGTTGAGTCTCAAATTCCAGTCTTAGCGTAACGCAGATTTTGGTGGGTGAGGAACACCTCAGGCATCGTCCTTGTGATCTGACGATAGATCAGAATTGCTATGTTCGTCGTCATTGGTTGATTGTAGATATCTAGTGTTACGTTAAGAGCGTCATATCATATTGGAATTAAGTAAGAAATGTCAGAATGATTCAGGTAATGATTAATGAAATTGTATTTTGAAACTCCCGTTCTTCCTTATTCAACTCTACAGCCATCTCTCAGTCTAATATATTAGTCAATAACCACTGAACTTCAATTGAAGACAAGAAAGAGCCAAATAAAATACTTTATTATATTGAGATTATATAAAAAAAAAAAAATGTTATACCATATATATATATATATATATATATATATATATATATATATATATATATATATAACATTTTATTTGCTTTCTCTATATACTTCCTGTATTTTATTTATATATGTATATATATATATATATATATTTTATTTTTTGTATATATATATATATATGTATATATATATATATATATAACATTTTTTATTTATATATATATATATAACTTGTTTTTATGTATATGTATATATATATAACATTTTTTGTTATATATATATATATATGTATATATATATAACATTTTTATTTTGCTTAATAATATGTATGTAATAACATATGTATGCTCAACATTTTAATTTATATGTATATAACATTATGTATGTATGTAATAATAATAATATGTATTAATATGTAATAATAATAATAATAATATGTATATAATATGTATGTATATATAACATTTTGTTTTATGTATAATATATGTATGTATGTAATAATATGCTCCATAATAACCAACCAATATACTCTATATATATATAACATTTTTGTATTATGTATGTATACTATATAACATTTACACTACATTTTATATATATGTAATAATAATATATAAACATGTTAATAATATGTAGCCAACCAATATGTATGAAAACATTTTTTTTATTTTATGTATGTACCATAGCAATATCTCTTTCAACTATATATATGTTTGTTTTTTATGTATATGTATAGCATTTTTTATGTATATGTTATATGTATATGTTAACATGCAGGAGGAGATAAAGTCTTTTTCCCTTGAATCCCACTTAATTCGTTAGTTAAAGATTACAGTATAATAATAAAATCGGAGCTAACCAAATCTCCCGTTCAGATTCAAATACTTTTTGATAAAGTCTTATCTTTACACTTCAACTAGAATCCACTTCAATCCAAAAAGTTAATTAAGATGCTTCGATTCAAATTATAAATATCTGTCAGCAAGTCGTTATCCTCTATCTCCATACATTTTCCTACATTTCTGTTTTATTTAAGTATCATTATCTATAATTCAATTCAATTCACTTTCATCATCACCTAATTTACTTAATCACATTTCATGTAGGTTTGAAAGAAATTGTGATTTTATGACATTCAAATTACTAAAAAGACCCCGAGATTAGTGAATAGAAAATCGCGAATAGCCTAACGTCACAACTTGTCTTCAGAAAAAAAAATGGACTACTTCGACTTTATTAATTTACTTTTTTGTTGTTTTGTTTCATTGGATGTCTATTCTTCATATGCGTGCCAAAACTAGATTTATGTTGTGCTTCCTTTTTTCATACTCAAAGAGCAAAAATTTTAATAATAGCTATATCTTTGCTTGGAGTTGAAGTATTTTTAAGCTTATTTTTTTATCCTTCTTTCTGTTTTCAAGGTATAATTGAACGAACCAAAACACACTGCCAAAATGTTCGGAAGAAGTAAACAAAAGGATAAATCAATGAGCAATCAAAGAGTTATAAGCTGGAGTATCTCGTTTGAAAATGTGTTAGAAGATCCCGTTGGTCTCAAAACTTTTACTGTAAGTATATTTAAATATTTAATGACTTAATGTCTGTTGTTGGATAATTGTGATAACCATTTCAAATGTCTTTATGTTTATTTTTAGTCTTCAAGCAGATATAAACTTGCAACATATTTTTTTCATCCTGCTACTTATTAAGTGTTAATTCTATGGATTTAAACTCATTCACAATAATTTTTTATTCCCTGTTTAATACTCTCATATCAAGTTGAATACGCTTTATATTTTAATCCTAGTTAATAAGTAAATAAATACTGAACAAAAATGACATGTCATTTTTTTTTTAATTTTTTTAATTAAATAGTATTAATAAATAATTAAATAACAATAAATTTAATCAATCAAACTTATTCAGTCTTATTAATTAGAGCTTAGTAACCAATCTTAAATAATCAGTTGTAATAACCCCTTCAAATGTCTAGAGTCTATTTTAATTCTTCAAACAAATCTACCCTTCTGTGCATTATAATAAATAACACATTCACTATAATTTCTTAATTCCCTGTTTAATATATCAAGTTGAATGCTCTTTATTTTTATTACTGGTTAACCTAATAAATCCTAAACAAAAATGATCTGTCATTTGCTTTAATTTTTAAATTAAATAGTATTTAACTAATCAGTAGATTTGTAATGATCATTTCAACACACACTTTTCTAACAGTTTAACATAGAATATTGTTATTTTTTTATAATGAGAAATATTTACAGTAGTACCTCCCAATAAGAGACACCCATCTAACCAAACATTTTGTCCCATAAGTAGAGGTGTCTCTTTATAAAAGGTAAATACATATTCTGTTCAAAAGGATCGGGACCAACAGATTTGTCTCTTACAAGAGGTACTACTGTAATATATATGGATAAACTTATAATTTCATAAGATAGTATTCAAACATTCAAATAGATTTTATTAAGAAAAATAACCTTTAAATTTTTACTCTTGCTGTACCTATTGGTCTGTATTTTATATGTCACTTCGGGAGCATTAACTCCTCTTATATACATAAAAGATTTTAAATAAAATGTAACTTTCTCTTTAAATGTAAGAAGATTAGATTATATAACCTTCCTCCTATACATCATCATCCTGTAAAATTATTTACAATACAAATAAATTGTTATTATTATAATTTATGTAATAAATAAATAATAATTTGAGAATATGTAATATAAAATGTTCTCATAAACACACCATTCCGAAGAATTAAACATATATTTATTTAAAAGTTTCTTTTAATGTTATTATTTTAAATTAGAAATATGTTGAATAAAAAAATGATTTTCGTAAGGGAAAGGATCTATTTATGAAGCCATTTTTCAATTTAATAAAATGTAGTACAGTATTTTCAGTTACAGTAGCGACTATTATAGTCTTCAAAATTTCTGTGTCACTTAGAACAATATCTTTATAATTTTCCAGTATTCTTTTTCTAAGTTATTTTCATGAAATTTTATTATTTTCTTTCTCATCCTGGAATCGGTATGTAAATTAGTCTTTTACAAATTTCATAGAAATAAATATTTTCTTTTTATCAGGGAGAGTTAGGAAGAATTGCGTCTACATTAATGATGTATCTTAAAACTCATTATATATAAGGTCACAAAAGGTGACGAATTATTGATCAGCACTGTAGGTGAAGCTTAACTACAGAATGCGCCAAAAATATATCAGAGCTTAATCAACTTGACCGAACTGAAAATTATAAGTTACACACCCAAATACCTATGAAATATCAAGATTGATAGCACATAAAATTTACTATAGCTTATTGAAATTATATAAGAGAGTAATAAATTAGTTAGAAAAGAATGACTAGTGAACTTTTAAATTTATTTTGCAATAAATAAATAAAATAAAATAATGTAATTTGTTTTGTTTAAAAAGGAAATTTCTAAAATAATTATTAACTTTAAAATTAGTTCAAAACGTTCAGAACTAACTGTGCAACCCTTATAAAAATGAAATAAAAATGGGTTGATGGCATTTTTATGTTTCAATCGACACAAATATAGGTTTATGAATGCACAAATGTTGATTGTTTCTCAAGTTAAGAAAATGCATAATTAGTAAGAATCTTTTTTTTTTCTTTCTTTGGTCATTTGCCATGAATTTTTTTTTTTCAGTTTTGAAACTATTTTCAATACTTCAAAACTTTAACGAATTTTTTAAGTAATTCTTACAATTTTAGAATGTCTCTCTCTCTCTTTACCCTGTTAAAAAAAAAGTTCATTTTTACCTTTATGAATCCATTAGATCAAGCTTGGTTTTTATTTATTCAAGGTCATAAAATATTTTAAACAGTTTTATTTAATTTATTTAGAGTTTGGAGTACATTTTATATCAAATATAAATCTCCTCACAACTTTGTTCACTAACCATCCAATATCTTATTCGTATAAGGGATTTTAAGTATTTAAAAGCATAGTAGAATTTTTAATGACAAATTTATTATAATTTACATCCATTATTCTTCATTGATTTATTTTTCATTTTTTAATGATTTACGTGCTCCTGAAGAAAAGTTAATCATGAACGACACCTCGTTTGCGTTTCTTGATCTGTCTTTGTGGTGTGTCTGTGTGGAAAGCATTCTTTCACCTTCCTCTTTTAGATGTTCTGATATTTTCTGGTTTTTCTCCAATTTTTTGTTTTCTGTTACTGGAATTTTTTTTCAATGTAATATTTCTATGAAGTTTAGTCAACTGTTTTCCTTGTTCCTTTAGAAAAAGATGTCTTTCGTATATCTCGTTTTAATTGTAAGAAGAATTTACATGCATGAAATCAGGAAACGCATTTATTGCAGCTAGATTAATTATTCTGCGGGATAAACGCTCAGAAGTTCCCCATTTCGATAACTAATTAACCAGAAGTATCTACTTCACGTTTAGTTTGATTATATATATATATATAATAAGAAATACATATATTATATCTGATTTACGTTCTTTCTCATCTGAAGCTTTGGCCTCAGGGTGCATAGTTGAAAGAAGGATTACCAATTTATACTTTAGTGAAGCTTGAGTCATTTCCGGTTGAAAAGCATGTTGCTCTGTCACGTAACATCTACTTAGCATTATTCAGTAGCAGGCCATCTAAAAATACTAAATTCATTTTATTTGTATTTATATGGGATAATAAAACCCAGTTAGGAAAAATAATTTTTTTTTTTGTTGAAGACAATAATTCTGAAAGTCTAGAAAGTTATAAACTTAAGAAATTTATTTATTTGAAGAATACGTAAAATATAAGAGTTATGGTAATGAAATTCCAAGGGAGCTGTCATGAAATAAATTAACGAAATGGGTCTGTTAGACTCACACAGGATAGGAAAGTTGAAAAGTTATAAAAAAAACTTGACAAAGGAGCACCAGGTTCTTCCATCTCTAAATTCATAAATATATAATTGTTCAATATATCATGTTTTCTAAACTGAAATGACATACCGTGTTGTGACATACCGTGTCCTTGAAAAGGCGAAATATTATTCAGTGAATTATAAAAATATAGTTTCAATCTGATACAAATTAAACTGTTGTTCATTTTTTCACCTTACATTTCCTATGCATTCAATTTGCCGAACATATGTATAAGTATTATATTTTACTTACAGGAGTTCTTGAAAAGAGAATTCAGTGCAGAAAATATAATGTTTTGGGTGGCTTGTAAACAGTATAGTACACTCAATGACAAATCTCAGGTGAGTAGGATATTATCTTTTTTTTTTTATTTTGATTTTTATCTGAAAGTTACAACATGTCTAGACAAAAATACATTCTTTAAAAAAAATTGTAGGTATTATGTTTGTAAAGGAATCTTATTACAATTCGATGCATTTAAACTGAATTTTGTCATGTAATTACTATCAGGCCAAAAAAGTTAAAAATAAAAATAAAGCTTTGCACTGAATTTTTCGTTTAATATATAGTATTGCTGATAATTTTTGTTTTTCATATGTTTTTCCATTAGAAGAGTTTTTACCTATTTTATATGGAATGCTGTAGCTATTGTTAAAAAGTGAAGTTCATTTTTCGTCTTTCAATAGAAATAATAGTAAAGAAATGAAAGAATTACAATTAAACGTTTATGATTGTAGGAAAATCTGTTATTTTATATTTTAAAGGGATATGAACTCGGTGTGGTATAAAAGGGACTGATGTGCAATAAATAAATATTAAACTTAATTTTCAAAATTAGTGGGTTTTCTTAAAAATCTTAAGCAGAATTCAAATTCTTCAAAAATTCAATTCATTCATCCTTCCATCTTAATCAAAATAGAGCAATTTAAACACTGATAGATCTCTAAAAATATGCATATTGAATTATCTCAACTTGCTAGAGATGCCTAGAAAAATCTATTGTGTCGTGTTGTGACTTATTTCACATGATCTAGTCGAAAAAATCTTCCAAGGAATCATATACGAGATAAAATTACGTAATTATATTTACTCTGTCAATCCCTATGCAATTTAAAAGATGTAGAGAAGAGGCCTGGGGAAAATTACATTTGTTGCTGCTCGTATAGATTTTTTGCCTCTTGTCAAAAATAAGATCACTAGTAAGTCTACGAGTATTGGTTTTGTCGCTTCTATCTCTCTTAATAGTAAGAACACACCACCAGGAGTTTTCCTGTTATACCATGAGTGAGTCGGAAGGGTCTTCCATAATAACTGGTTTGAGATTTTTATTTTTGAAAAGGTTTCAATGATGGTAAGAGAAATATTTGGGTCTGAAGGAGTAGAGGCTCCTTAGTTGGTCCAGCTACTTCTTTACTTAAAAAAGTCTTATGAGACGGAACCCAATATAAGTTGATTTCGTGTTGTTACGAAAGATGTTTGAAAGTATCAAGAATAGGTACAGAACTTCTGTCGCCGACCTTAGTCCAGTTCTTCAGGGACTGGAGGGCATTGCGGCCATCCGACAAGATGCAAATTTCGATGAAAGAGGTTTCGGTTTTAATTGCATTAAATGCATCTTCACTATCAATAAGCTCTGTTTTGAATAATGTGCAAAATTCTGAATTCTTAAACTTGAGTTTATTAGAAAAAGTAAAGGCTTTAATGAAGACACCACTGCCTCAGGGATTGTTTCCATATGAGCTGCAGTTGGTATGCATTCGAATTGCAGAATTAGGAATTTGGTTGATGATTTCAAGAGCAAATTAGCGGAGATTGCCGACAAATCATGATTTTTATTAATGTCTATCTCGAGTTTGGTTTGGAAGTAACTCTTCATATGCCTCCAAAAAGGTTAATGATTGGCTATTAGGAATACTCTTAAGTCCAGTAGATCGCCTCATCATGGCGAAAGGGTGTCCATGGGTGTTGGGTAATGCATGTTGGGAGTGTCTACTCCTGATAGGGCCACCTTAGATGTGATGGTCATTCCATTATGTCCAGCTAAGGACTACAGATGATTGAGAGAAATCTGTCATCTGCTTTTGGGTGCGCAGAAACTTAAGAAACTGGACTCCTTTTCCTTTTACTATGAGACGTTCTTCTACAGAGGAAAAAAAATCTAGAGTCTAGAAACTAACGAATAAGTCAACATTCTGCTTGGAAGGAGATGAAAAATAAATCCTGTTAAGTGCTAAATTATCTGTTAAAACACAATTTAAATCAATTTAAATGAAGAAATAATTGTTTCACAGTGGGTTAATTCCATTAATTTAAATCAGCACAGATGACATCCTTTGGGAAAATCCATATGCAATATACGAGCACTCTCGTTAAGTTGTAAAGCAGAAATACTCTTTAATATCTCTTGATCATATTAGATGGCTCGGTGAATGTGTACAATTATAAAAAATGACATTTTCTTATAATTTTAGAAACTCAATAGAGATATTAGTATGCAATATTTTAAGATAAAGCATTTCTTCAATCGAACTCTTGTGATAAGAGTAATTTATTCCTTTCATAAATGTTATGATTATTTTTAGAGAATTAAAATATTGTCTCTATAACTCTAATCGATATCACAAAATTTTTAAAGAAAATACACTTTATTTCACCGAAATTGACGAAAAATATAGGCCATATTAAAATCATCTGAAAAAAATATGGGAATAAATGAGCTAAAAACCATAAGTGTAAAAATCTGTACATCAAAAACACGCAGTGTTTAAAATAATAAAGCATTTCAAAAGTATATACAACAAAATTTAAATACATTTACGTCTAATTGAAAATATTAAACGATAAAAAATGAACAAATATCAAAATTCTTCAGCATTTTCCAAAAATAATTTTTTTTAAATTGTTTTGATTTATATATTATCAAATGCTACGAATTTCCTTTATATTTACTTCGAATATTAAAAAAAAGGAATTGTTATATATTTTAAGAAGATATTACGAAAAATATTGTGTTTTCCGAAGAAAATGAAAAATACGTAACAGATCAAAAGCATCATATAATATGCGTATTATCTTATTTTATGCGTCAATATTAAATAAATTATACTTATTTAGTTATACATATAAGGAAAGAATGCATCAAAAAAATTTTTTAATTGTGGTAGCACTTTTTTTGTTATTGTTGATGAGGTTGCCCTTTTAATCACAGTCAGATAGAAGAGATGAAGCATGAGCTTATATATCATTGTCCAAATCTCCACTTCACAAGAAGAGTTTGAATGGTTCACAATAATGGTTAACAGGCCGCAGTTTCCCTCTTTCATTCAACCGCTTAAAAGGCAATCGTGTGTTGAATTTACCACCGTCTGCCTACTATACCATGTTTGCCTACAGACTGCTATTGTTATTATGCTGAGAAAATGTCAGAGAAGAAGTTACAAATCAATCTTTGTAGCGCAAGGACGTGTATTGATTTTCTAATGCAATTCAATCCCATGATTTAATCCTTTTAATTATGCGTGACCATTCGTAATAAATTGAACTTATTTGCATTTTAACTGCCCTTAACTTTGTTTAACTTCTCAAGCTGGCACATAAGTTACCATTTCCAGTTATTAATATGGATTTGTTGAACCACAAATATTGAAAGAAGCAAATTGAATAATAATAAGAAAAAAAATCAGTGAAACAGCTGCTTTGGTGAGATCCTCATTTGAACACTTAATTTTTCTGTACTCTTGATTTGCTATTTCGATTCCTCAATTCCCTTCCTAAAAATAGAATCTACTGTAGAGCAAAGGTTTTTAGATCATATTGTTTTCAGTTTCCCTGTTAACGCTTTTAATAAATATTTCGAATAAAGAAATACTAATTAACTGAAAAATGTATAATCTTTTTAGCAGCTTCATAAAATTACAATCCAACTTCTACATTGTAGGCATTTTTGTCACCACGGATATTTTTATAGGAAATATAATCTTTCTATTTTTACTTGTTTTATATATAACCGTGAAAGAAATACTTTAATTTTAAATAAAAATATCGATTTCGCTTGCGATTTTTAAAACTACTACAATTTTACTACATACTATATTTGAGTAATAAATAACACATTGATAAAATTTATTGTGTGTGAGGTACATAACCGATATTCTCAATAAAACACTTAATTTTTATTATTTTCCAGATGGTTAAACTAGCTAAAGATATTTATGATCTCCATCTCAGGCCCGGAGCTTCCGAGGCAGTGAATATCAACAGTCATAGCCGTCAATTCGTTCTCCTCAATTTACAAAATCCGCCTCATGATCTCTTCGCGCAAGCTGAGAAAGAGGTAAATCATTTCTAACGGCTTATCATTTATCAACCTAGTTCTGATTGGTAATAGATGTGGTATTCCCTTAAAATATCTAAATTAGTCTCTCAGAATGATCGTTCACACTGCATTAAAATTAAGAGAGTCGTATTTGATTAACCTTATCCTCTCATTTTGCATTGATATATCTTGCATACTTATCCTTTGCATTAAATAACGATTAAAAATATTTCAGTTTTAAAAATTTATCATTTTTCGAAATGCCCTAAAGTAACATTGAGTAATAAAAATATATTAAAATTGTAGTTAAGGATCTTGTAAAGAAAACTGTTTACAAACTCTGTAAATTAGCTATTTAATTTCTGTAAATTAACGAATTAATTCCTCAATATTGAATAAGCTTTGTAGAGATAGTTTCTATTCCTTCCCTTCAAAAGTAGTTATTCTTTTTATTTTTCGTTTTTAACTCTCTTTTCTTTCTGGATTCTTTTTATATAATTATATCACTAATTTCTTTTACTGTTTGTGCGAAAAGTACCAACACGTTCAAGCTTTCAGATTTTTCAGAGAAAATGGTATAAACGATTTTGTTATATATTGAACGAAATATAGTTTCAAATGATGATGCTAATACTTTTTGAATTTCAATTTTTTTTGTAACTTTATATTCGAACGTTGAAGATACTACTTATTTCGTATATACTTCATATATCTGCGATTACATCACCTAAGTATATTATGGGTCTGGAAACAGAACTAAAAGGTTTCATTATATCACGCATTTTACATTAAACTCACAAATTTTATTGAACTGAATAACTAAAGAAAACAATAACAGGTTATATTAACAGGTTTCATAACAGGTTTTATTATTCCATTTTGGTTGTTATAGTTTAGAAAGTAATATTTGTTAAACAAGTTTGGTTTATCCTCAGTCAAAATATTCATTTGAAACTAATCCTTCATATTGTCAATTCATTGAGAAATTAATTTTACCAAATATATAACCTTTACTTTTTACTTAATTCACGTTTTGGTGTTTACAGATAAGGAAAGGGACTTATTTAAAACAATAGCAATAATACTTTGTTACATATTGATCATACTTATACTTTTGATGGTACTTGAACTCTTAATAAGTAGCTCTCTCTGCGTCTGCCAACTAACAGATCAATTGAAAAGTCCCCGGCCTGACACATAGATGGCGCTACTAGAATTAAATCCATATGTTTTTTAGTTAGCCCTAACCCTCAAAAGATGCGTGTATAAATTTGACAGCTGTCGGATCATTAGTTTGTGAATTATAGCATTTTGAGTGAAGCAACTTTTGTTATTGTGAAAAAAATTGATAAAAAGGAATTCCGCGTGTTGATAAAATATTGCTTTTAGAAGGGAAAAAATACAGTTGAATCAAAAACTTGGCTTGATGCCGAGTTTCCGGACACTGCCCCGGGAAAATCAACCATCAAGGATTAGTATGCTAAGTTTAGGCGTGGTGAAATGAGCACCGAAGACGGTGAACGCAGTGGACGCCCAAAAGAGGTTGTTACCGACGAAAACATTAAAAAAATCCACAAAATGATTTTGAATGTCCGTAAATTGAAATTGAATGAAATAGCAGACACTCTAAAGATATCAACTGAACGTGTACATCATATCATTCACGAATATTTGGGTATGAGAAAGCTCTGTGCAAAGTGGGTGCTGCGCGAGTTCACTTTAGACCAAAAACAACGACGAGTTGATGATTCGGAGCAGTGTTTGAAGATGATCAAGCGTAATAAACCCGAGTTTGGTTTAGTTTAGTTTTTATTAACGTCGCACTAGAAGCAACACTAGGGCTATTGGCGACGGACCTCGTAATTTTGAACCACGGTCAAGTGACGAGGACGACACCTGAGCTGGCACCCCCTCGCCTAACATCCACACCACGCCAACGGGAGGACTTTGGGCCCCGAACAGATTTAACGTGCATCAGCCCCGGCTACATGGCGGGTCTTTGGCGGCCAAGGATCGAACCCGCGACTGAACGAAAACCGCCGGCGTAATAAACCCGAGATTTTGCGTCCATATGTGACAATTGATGAAATATGGCTCCATCATTTCACTCCGAAGTTCAATCGACAGTCATCCGAGTGGACTGCACACGATGAACCCGCTCCAAAGCGTGGGAAAACGCAACAGTCGACTGGCAAGGTTATGGCGTCTGTATTTTGGGATGCGCATGGAATAATTTTCATTGACTACCTTGAAAAAGGAAGGACCATCAACAGTGACTATTACATAGCGTTATTGGACCGTTTGAAGGACGAAATCGCCGAAAAACGGCCGCATTTGAAGAAAAAGAAAGTGCTGCTTTACCTAGACAATGCACCGTGTCACAAGTCAGTGAAAACGTGGCAAAAATCCATGAATTGGGCTTCGAATGGCTTTCTCATCCACCGTATTCTCCAGATCTGGCCCCCAGCGACTATTTCCTGTTCTCAGATCTCAAAAGAATGCTCGCTGGGAAGAAATTTTCGTCGAATGAAGAGGTGATCGCCGAAACTGAAGCCTATTTTGAAGCAAAGGACAAATCGTACTACAAAAATGGTATCGAAAAGTTGGAGGGTCGCTATAATCAGTGTATCACCCTTGAAGGGAATTATGTTGAATAAAAAAATTAATTTTGCCAAAAAAATGTGTTTTACTATTGTAGGCTGGGGACTTTTCAATTGACCTGTTAAGATAGGCAACTGAGTTCTCTCTTACTGAAATATTTTTTAAACGTAGCTAACACACCCTTATATCACTGCATTTATAAAGCACTCTCTACAGGTGGATACCAACAAGTGTGAGACAAATTCATGAAAATTTTTAAATTATAAAGAAAGTTGAGAAATAACGTTTATATTCTCCCCTTTTTTTCTAAAGGCACCTTAACTAATTTTCCTTGCATTCACCTATACACTAATAATATTTTACCAGGATTATTTCGTCATTATGAATTATAATCAATCAAAACTTAATATAAATAATTAATTAATTGTTATTATCAATTAACGCTTAACATAAACAATTTTTCTGCTCCTTATCAATTTTAATATTTATAATTCTAATAGAAATAAATCTAAGTTTCATTGATTTTTTTTTCAAGAGATGAAAAAGAATATAAAGAATGGAAATTTGTCATTTTCACAATTCCGTAACACTGATAAGTTTATGCCAAGCTTCAAATGGTTTTCTCATAATTTTTATATACCAAACTGTATTGCTTTAATTTTTTTCAGTAATATAATGGAACTAAATTAACTAAAATATTTTAGATATATATAAAAATTATTGTGTGTTGGCTACATAGACTGAAGCATTAAGACAAATTATCGAATTTTTAAAAGTTAATTTGCTGAATTTTTCTACGTAAAATTGAGTTACAACAATTATATTATTTTAAAAATACCCTTTAACCTCTGAAACTACATTTTGAATAATGCTTTCAAAAGAATTCAATGTAGTAGTTATCACTAACTTCTAAAGATGCTAACATTATTTACGAAAAAAATAGAAAAAAAATTCCTTGCATCTTTGCTTGAATTTCTGACTTTTTGCTTGGAGATTTATTTTATTCATTGTTTTTTTTTATAAAACCTACATCACTTTTCATTACATGAGCATGCAAAATGATTTATTAATTACTATTGATATGTTGATTACAAAAGTATCACAAAATTGGAGAATAACGTATTGATTAAAAAAGTCATTGCTTTTTAATTTAATAACACAGCAGAAATAATGATTTATTCTGCATTGTAATGCGGTAAAAACTAAAAATATATATCTTTTCTAGATCTTCACATTGATGAAGTTCGACTGTTACCAGAGATTTCTGAAGTCCGATCTCTATGTAGAATGCATTTCTGCCGAAAAATTAGGGAAGCCCTTACCTTGTAGTTATTTAACTAATTCTAAAAGTCCTTCAAGAGCGCGGTTTCGAAGCAAAAGTAGAGACCGCAACAGATTGCAACATACAAAAAAATCAAATTCTGCTCATTACAGTATTAACAAAGAACTTAGTGCTCCTAAAACAGAAGAATCATCCACAAACAGAAGATCATTTGTGTCTTCAAAAAGAGGTGGGTTGTGCCTTATTGATTAAATTACAATATTTATTACATTTTTGTTTTCTAAATATTTCAAAACTCATAAACAAGAAAACATATTTTGGACACTGTTTGACGTCACATAGTTCCAAAATTACTTCTCAAATTAGCCAATAGTATTTTAAATAAATTAGAAATTTCAACTGCTACAATTTAAGTAATAAATAATTATTTAAATATTTGTAATTATTTTTGTTTGATTGTTGTAAAAAAAAATTTAGGATCTTCTTTGAATTTAATTAAAGGAAACTTATAATGTGATTAAATTTCATTCTTTTTTATTAGTATTCTATTAAGAATTCATAATTTACTCATAAGTTAACTTCAATCTCGTGTTTCTCGGCTAATATAAAAGCATTTTACTCTGTAATCGTAAATTTTGTTTTGAAGTATTCCCCATTTACGCATTCCTATATAAAAATAAATATAATTTGGTTATATCGGGTTACCTAATGTACCACGAATTTAGTCTGCATATACAAAAGTGCATGTGTTTTGTCTAGGCTTATCATCTAAAGTTAATAGCATCTTATTAGATAATATCAGATTTATTAAAGAAAATAATAGCAGTTTTGGTTGTTTGTTATTATTGAAATTCAATTAAAAATTTGATCTCTAGTTATATATGTAAAGTATTATATTAAATTCAATGGTGTGCTTTAGCTTCTAAAAGAAAAAAATCAGTCAAAATTATTTAAAAGTCAATCTTTTATAAATGTGAGTGTTTTTTAAATATCAACTTTTTTGTTTTATGTGGTGAGAACTGTTCGGAAAGTATCGTTTTTAACTTTTTAGAAAAAGATTGATGTATAATAAGAAAGAGAAACGCGCGAATTGTAAAAAAAAGAAAGAGCACACGATTTAATATTCAATCAGCTCTCTATGCAATGAACAAATGAAGAAAAAGAAAGAGATTAAGTATTTGTGAGTGAAAAATACCACATCTTCCAACAGCACAACAGACTATCAAAATCGATTACGTTTATTCGCATTTCGCTTTCGGAAAGGTCAAAAGAGGTGCTAAAAATAATGTTTTTGAGATCGTGACTTGCGATATTAGATATTTCCTTGCTCGAGTGTTTAAAACGTGAGCGTAATTAGCGGCTGTTTTCGAAATTTAATAAGCTACGAATGAATATCATTTTGTGGACGGACGTTGTTCGTAATTCATTACTTTATTATTTTTGAATGTTAATTTGTTTCTTGTGATTGCAATTCAATTGTGGAAGAGTGGTTTTAGTTTTAAACTGTGATAAGAAAATACTAATTACATTCAAAATTTGGTTCTTTCAAATTAAGCTACATGAAAAAAAATCAATTTGCAATGGGCCAGGGTAGCCAAAAATCAGAGGTACGTAATTAGTGTTACAAAATACCTTCTCAGCTTAATACTGAGAATTGAAAAACATTAAAAGAGAGCTCCAGAAATAATTAAAAAAATAGAAGAGAATTTTGAATTGGAAAGAGAGAACTATGAGGAGGGGGTGACCTTGCTACCTTGCAATTCGTAGCTGCTTGCCAACGAAATGAAGGACGGCGTCAAGTCGAGGGTTCGCGCCCTGATACTGTGGGTGACCCGCCGTGTTACGAGGCTGATGCACGTTAAGACTTTCGAGGCACCAAGTTCTCCCATGGAGTGGTGTTAAAGTTTGGAGAGGGAGGTGCTAGCTCAGGTGTCGCCTTCATCACTTGACTGAAACTCAAAATTACGATGTGCCTCGCCAATAGCCCTCGTGATGCTTCTAAGTGTGACGTTAGTTTTTTAAAAAAAAATCAATCAACAAACCATTTGCAATAATCATTTCATAAATGAATATGAATTTTTTAAATAACTTTTGCTTATCACATCTCATGAACTTTGAGTTTATTTACATGTAAAGAATTTCTAAGAAAGCCGCTCAGATGTTTCAGAATTTATCTAATTTCTGGAAAAACGGAGAAAAAAATTTTTTTTTAAATTAATAAAGAGATACGGTTGCCAAAAATAGTACAGTCGTCAAATAAAAAAGGGGCACCCTAAATAACACCCGCAATTGTCATCATAGCTGGACAAAATTTGTTATTGTTAATGGCTCAAAGGGAGCTAGAATGTGGTGTTAATAAATTAATTGACTAACGTAGTTCATTAAATTCTAAAACGAAATGTTTTTTACCATTATGAAATATTATTCAACATCTTTTAAATAACCAAATTTTCAGTTTCGTAAAATTCTACTTGTAAGTTTTTAAGTTATAAGGAAATGAAATTTTTTAAAAAAAATTTGTCGCCAAATATTTGAGACATTTGGGGATAAAAAATTGTCTGCTCAACACTTTCAAGAGCTTTTTTGAGCCAAATGATAAATATTTTTTTTCTGAAAAAGTATATTAATATGAAAAATATGAATTATTAAAATAAATTAATGAAAAATATGAATTATTAAAATAAATTAATGAAAATTTGAATTATTAAATTAAATTAATGAAAAATTTGAATTATTAACTTAAAAAGTTGAATTGCAAAATTTATATATATTTCTTAAGTCTAAAAATCCTTTTGTCCGAAAATGTATGCAATTTCTTCAAATATTTCAGGGAATACTCAATTTGGGAATTACAATTGGACTCCATCACTTAACTTCCACACCACGCCATTGGGAGATGGAAAGATTTTGCAACGTGCATCAGTCCCGGCTACCCGGTGGGTCTTTAGTGGCATCAAGGCTCGAACCCACGATTCAACGAAAACCGCCAGCCGCGTATCCGCGACCATGACCACTAGGCTACCGCAGCCACCATTGAATTTATAAGGGACCTTTTAATAATTTAAATCTTAATTATCAGTCCAATTTTCATCAGTGTTAAGAAATGGGGGAAATGGAATGAATCCTGTTTTCGCGGAAGAACTATAGTAATTTAGGATCAAAACTAATATAATTATTGCAATTATAGATAATGAAAGAGAGTTACCGGGTCTTCTTATCTTATTTTATTCATTCTTTCAGTTTTAAATGCTTTCGACTATTGTCCTATAAATTAATCTTATTTTATTCATTTTGAATTATCATGTTCAAATTACGCACTCATATATCATCGTACTACTCTTTTTCTTAATTAGTAATAGTTCTCGATTATTTTATTGATTTTTTTTTTTTAGTTATTAATCAAAAACTGTCCAAAAAAAGCTGTTGGTAAAGAAAAATTTTGCTTTGATTAAAACGCTTAAACAATTTTTGAATTATTTTGCTAAATTTTAAAACTGTTAATATTTTTTTCCCCTTTATTTTTTTAGATATAGACGCATTATGGAATCGACTGCAACAACGTTTAGATGATCAAAGAGGCACGGAATTAAATTTTGACATTCCAGATTTTTTATGCTGTGAAGATACGACAACTGTCAGTTGAGATATGAACATTAAAAATGTTTGATGATCATAAAATTCAAATGTGACGAATTATGCTTCGAAGCGTCACTTATGGGTATAATGTTACATAACGAATGCAATGCTCCTAGTTGAAAGTTCGTCACCGACTATACAAAAATAACATTTATTCCTCTGTGTTGATACATCGAATGCCAAAAACCTATAACTATGCATTTTATTCAAAAATTCCACATGACAATTGATTTCATTGCATTTATTCTTTCATTATTATGATAATTGCATGATTTTATGCGTAGTAGCTTTAAATTTCGAGGAATTTCCGTAAATGAATCATTTAAATGATAACTGTGAGAAATTAATGAACAAGTTTTTAATAAATTATTTATTAGAATATTACGCGTAAAATATGTAATTTACTAAACTATAATTTCCATTTCCAATAAAAACTCCGCTTTGCTTTTTTGTTAGTATCGTAGACGAGAAATCTTTCTTTCAGATTCTTATAAATTTCTGAAATAATCTCGAAATGAAATAGATATAGAAGTTTTAATAATTCTTAAATTCTTTTGAAATTGTATTTCCTACGATATATAAATTTGTTTTAAATATTAAAAGACTCATTTTTTTGTATTAAAAACTTAATAATCTTCCGAATCAAAACATTATTAGCTTCAAATACTACTAGTTAAAGTATAATTTTCTTAACATTTCTTAAATGAAACTCTTTCTAGCCCTAATTGCAGCATGTATTTACTGATTTTAGTGTACGTTTTTCACTGTTATCTTGAAAAACAGTTTCTATTTTAATGAATTGTTATATAGTGTACACAAATTTCAACAACAGTTACAAAATTGTTTAAACGGGCTTTGTTTTGAATTTAAATAATATGCTACTACTTTAACTCTTGGCCATTAAAATCAAAATTGGAAGACTGAATAAATAAAAGAAATTCATTAATATTTTCATCTCTCTGCCTCATTTATTAACATATATGTGCAAATATATTTATTGTTTCGTCATAACTTTTCGGAGATTTTTTATAAGCATTTGTTATTTTATGCTGAATAATCGGATACCTGTTGTTAAAATTTTATTTATTTATTGTTTTTTGTGTTTCATAGACATAAAATACAGAGTCAAAATTTCAGAAATATTTTAACTGAAATAGTTAAATCTATTGCATGAAAAATATTTGATTTATTGAATCTACATCTATAAGATAATCACAAAATATTGTCGTGTATCATTCTGTTGTGTTTTAGTTTTGATTACACTAAGATCACAGGGGGAAAAAAGCTAAGCAGTTGTAAAAAGGCTTAAGAAGAAGAATGAACAATGTACATTTACTTTGAAAAAAGCATCTAGTGTGTCAAAGTCTGCATGGAAAAATAAGAAACCTGTACAAAAATTGCAAAAATAAAAGCATAGTGTTGTTTTTAAAAAAACACACTCTTCAGTACTTTGAAAACAGAATATATGTTATTCCAGACACCTCCCAAGGAACTTCATTGTATTTTGGAAAAAAAATGTTTTTTACGTATGTAGCCAGTTAATTTCTATAATTTGCTGTAACACATGCAAAATAGAAAAATAAAAGTTTATAACTGGGTTCTTAGCATATTTCTCTTCTACTAACCTTTTTGGAGCTTTCATATGATGTTAATAGTTTTGAGAACCTTTTTTTGAAAATGAACCGTGACTTACGTAAATTAGATGCTTCCCTCTCATTATTTATTCCCTCAGGCATAATTCATATATTCAGTAATTCTTAATTGATAGTCCAAGTAATAGAAATTCACGCTCAACAAATGAAACAGCCAAATTTTAGTCTAAACTTTTTATTTTTATCTTTTATTACTGTACAATATTTACTATCTTTCTCTCTCTATTAACCCTTAACACGCCTGCAATCTAGCTTGCAATAACAATCTCTTACCCATTTGTTCGCGTCCCAATGTATATAATCCCAGATTCAGGTAGTTCGAGAGAGTAAACCGATGTCCACTCACTCTAGATTCTTCTAAAACATGCCTGTCCAACTCAAAAGATATTGCAGGCCACTTGGAAGCGCATTTTATTCTGGTGAGCCACAGTGTGTGTGTGTGTGTGTGTGTGTGAAGATGAGTTGCTTTAAATTTAATTTCTCTTAATAATGATTTAATTTTCTATTATATCCCATTTCCTAATTTAAAAGTAAAGAGTTCATTCTTATTTCCTGATCCCATTCCAAATTATCCTTTTATTTATTAGATCACGCTCTCACAAAACTGGTCTAATCCGCTTTCCACGGTCGAAACTGTGAAAAAATAATCCCTTCTAGCCTCCCTGACTTTTATTAAATTTCCCTGGAATCCCTAATCCTGTACCACGTGTTCTATGACGTCTCTATGGAAAATCCCTAATATATAATAGGATACACAGCGAAATAGAACACTTTTTGTCGTCTCGCCTGTGCAGGAGACACTGCGGTTACATCGCCAAAAGAAGTAAAAAATTTTATTCTTCGGACCGGCCGGCCAACCTTACGCAGCGTTTTCATAATGAATAACAAATAAAGTCACCAGTTGATCTTGAATTTGACTCGCAATCTCCATTACTCAAATGTTGTTACATTTTTAAAGTCAACAGATGGATTAATTGTTCAAAATTAAATTCATTATATATATATATCAAGAACATTCTGTTATAAATCAAGGGAAATTATATTTTATTGAATTAAATTTATTTTTGCGAAATATAATTTAAAAAACTGTCCTGAAGTTACAACAAAATTATGGTACAAAATTATTAGTGATCGAAAAACGCCGGGCAGTCAGTCTGTCTGGAACCATTCGCTTCTGGATCAAATATATTAGGTTTACTGCAGACATAATGGTTGTTACAGTTTCATATGATCTGCATACGCATTCCCTCTACGCATCTAATAATACACAACAATTCTCTTCAGTAGGTTTGCTGGTTAGGTATACATTTTTTATCGCTCAATCACGCAAGCCGGCCGATACGCTTTTTAAAATGAGTTCAACTTTGTTATTGCTTCTGAACAAAAATATAGAAGAAAATTTGTAGTGACATTTGAGTTAGTGTACCGAGATATTCCATTAGCAATGGGATATGATACGAACGACTCATGGGGGAATGTAGCTTGGTTCTTTTATGTACAATAAAAATTTAAATTGTTATGAAAATGACCCAGCTCCGTGGACCACCGGTATACACCGCGCGGGTTAGCCATGCCTGTTCTAAAAGGTCAATTGGCAATTGCTGCTGGTTCGCACTCATCAACGATGACTATTCGCTATGAATCACAACCATCTTATCATAACTCTCAACTTTTTGCTTTAGTTTGGCTTCGCTTGCATATACATTTCTTCTACTCAAATCATTACATTTCTTTAGATTACCTAATTTTCGTTTATCACATTTCATCTGGTTCGGTTGAGGTTTTATTTTATGCAGTTCAAATTATTAAAAAGGTTTGAAGATTCGTGAAGAAAAAAATTGCGGATAGCTCTACGTTATAGAATCGAAATATTGAAGTATAGTAAATAAAATTGATGCGATAGCATTTATAAGCTGCGAAGTTTAAGGTGAGGTTAATAGTAAGTGAGAAAGAGATTGGAAGGTTTTACTGAACAATTAGTGTGAAGTGATGATCAGTGAATAGATATTTAATCAGTTCTATAGCTTATACGTTTAGTAGTGACTCAAACTTGGCTAGTAAGATAAGAAACATTATATAATATTAATCTTTAGGAACCGACACGTAAGAGTTCGCTCTACGGGCGTGTAGTTTAGTTCAGTTTTATATTGACATCGCACTAGAAGCAACACGAAGGCTATTGGAGACGGACCTCGTACTTTTGAACCTCGGTCAAGTAACGAGGACGACATCTGAGCTGGCACCCTCTTCCTAACTTCCATAGCATGCCAACGAGAGGACGTTGGACCCCGACAGATTTAACTTGCATCAGCCCCAGCTACACGGTGGGGCTTTGGCGGCCAAGGACTGAACGAAAACCGCCGGCCACGAATCCGAAGTTATGACCACTAGGCTACCACGGCCCCAAGGGCGTGTAGTGCATCTTGAATGTTATTTTTTCTAAAGGAAGAATAATAAATGTCAGTTAAGGATTTGATTATGTGACTTACTAATTAGTGTCTGAACTTTATTAGCTTGCGATGGATCAAATACGTACTAGTAGTGAGAACAGGATGTTACAGGTCTTAAGCCTATTATTTAGTGCAACTAAATATTTCAAAGAATATCATAATTACGCAAATTCTGACGAAATCCTGAACGTTTAATATGATTTCAGTTCTTTTTCTCAACTGTCGTAAAGATCAAAATATTTAAAATATTTTCCTATTTACAAATATAGAATTGAATAAAGAAGCAATTGTTAGCTTGCTTTCAGTCATTTTATCGTTAAACGATGAGACAGGCTTTATTACCATAGAACGATTTTCACTCTTATTTTAATTGCTGCATTCAGTAAGATTTTATTTTGTTTAATCGAGAGTCCACGCTCGTTTTTCCAAAGCTATTGAAGCAAATATATGCTAAGAAATAAAGTGAACCACATTTTCTAATTTATTACATTATGGCATTCTTCGACACATTTGAGAAGCGTAATCTATATTTTTAGCTATCGAAGAATATTTTTCCGAAAAAAATGCCTCAATACCCAGATCGGAGTTTATAGATCTTTTGCAGTTGTGCACTCCTGTATGAATTCTGAAAAAATTTACATAGGATAAATTTAATTGCCATGAAAGAAAAAAAAAAAGGGTAATTTAAATTATTTTTAAAATAAATTTTTACTGCATTGTATCGATATAATCTAGATTACCTCTCCGAGTGAATGAAATTTTACGAACAGAGTAAGATGTTACTTTTCGTATAATACAGAACAGAATAGTAGACTTAAGGGAGATAGTATATAAGAAGAAAATGAAAATATTCACATGTGGATACTCCAAAGTAAATCTCTATAATTCTTTTCTCCTGTCTTTTAAGAATACTTCGTTATCTTTCCAACGTTCATTTATTCTGAAAAGAAGGAAGAATGAGTACCTTTTTCTTTTCCAGCCAACTTGTCGCTTCGTTTCACAAAACTGGATCTGTATTTAAAGCGTATAAAAAATGAGATCTGTATTTAAAGCGTTATATTTAATGCTGCCATTGGCTTCTGATTTACATTTTATCAAATCCGTACTAAGAAGCAAAGCACGAGAGCAGTCGGCGATGGACACCTGAGCTAGTACCCCATACTCCAAACGTCCTTACCACGCCAATGTAAAGACTTTGAGCTTCAAAGATTTAACGTGCATCGACCCACTCTCGACAAGTCTTTAGAGACACCAGAACTCGAACCTACGACTCGACTGAAACAATACTTATCATGAATTTGATGACTATGACCACTTGGCTACTGTGGCCGTTTAATAGTGCCATGTAGAGAATGTGAGCTTCATTTAAGAATTGCATGTGTATAATTAGTTGATGAAATTAAAATAATAAAAAAGAAAATACCAGCTTGAAAATTGAACCAATTATACTCTACCCAGACGTACAATCGGATATACTAAAAATTCTGGACATATTATTAAGAAATGTAAATGTTGGTCCGACATTATAAAAACACTGAAAAGCTGGACAGTTAATAACCCTATATTTATCTAAAATTATAATGCTATCATTTGTACTTTTCTGTGTACTAAACAGAATTCAGCAAAGTACAAATGATAGCATTAAGTTCTGAATTTCAGAACACTGTTGAATACACAGAAAAGTCCAAATGATAGCATTATAATTTTAACCTTCTCAAATCTTATTTCTAGATTTTAATCGAAATAAATATAATCTCGTAAGTTTAAGAAGAGTTTATTGAATTATAAAATGTCAAAGTGAAATAAAAATATCTGACATCTAAAGTATTCAGTGACTTAAACATTTTTTTTAAAAAAATTAAGTCTCAATTTTAAAACACATCTCCTTTTACCATTGGACGTTTGTTTCTGAAATATAATTAGTGTCGGAATAAACAGAAAGGGGTTCGTTTCTTAAAATACATCTTAATTTCCATTCATTGAATAACTGTCTCTTTATATTTTTATATAGTAAGTAATATATTTCTCTAAATATATTCCTTCTAATAGTAAAAAGAATGTTCTCAATCATTTTTGTATTACAGCCTTCACTTGAGACACATAACATAAATTCTAGTTTTGTAATTGAAGTCTGTAAAAATTTTAAATTTCAATTGCAACATCCCTTATTGTATTGGTAAAACTACTCTCAAGTTTCCTAAGAAATATTTTTAAAAACTTGTAATTACTAATAGAATATGAAGCCTTTGAAATACTTTATAGAATGTTTTATTTGCATTAGAATGCCTGTGTGGAAGGTATTGCGCCATGTATGTCTGGTCAATAACAAAGGAAGACTCTATTTTGGTTAGAAAGAAGCCATAAGAATTACTGAGGATGGAAGCAGGAAAATATCGCAAAGTTAATATCTAACAAAGAGAGAGAGAAGCCACTCCCACGCAGGTTGAAACAGCTCCAAAACGCACAAAAAAGGCGAATTTTCGAAATATGTAAATGTGTATTCAATTTTCAACCAGATTTATAGAAGATAAACTGAAGGACCACAAACTATAAAAAAAATTTTTAACTTTAACATAAGAATGAACGTTTCTTAACAAAAACTATAAAAATTCATTTAGATTACTTGAGATTCGTAGCAGGCTGTCTTTAGCATTTTTGCTCCTAAAATATTTATTCATATATAAGCACTCCTGTGCAAAAATGCAAGATTTTTCTACTGGATGGTGCACTCCACAACCACGTGACTCGTTAGTGTTGATTTTGTGCGGATATTGATTAGATTTGATCGTGAAGATAGTATTGATTAGATCATGGAAAACTTTTGTTAATATTTCTAAGGACATATGCCCTTAATGTGTATATATATTCTGTAAATGAATTTTAGTTACAAGAAGATTATTTTATTTCGATAAAGTCCAATTTATTTTAGTTATATTTAATGAGTAAATATTCTTAATGATTAAAGAATATTAGAAAAAGCCTTACGGATAAGCACAACGTTTCATAGAATGGAATGGATAAATTTTTCGAAAGATTATTTTTTAGCTCTAAAATAAATTTTAGCATATAAAATCAAAACCAAAGGATATATAGTATGTTTCAATTATTTAGCTACTCCTGAGAGAGATTTACTATAATTTTTGCACGACAAATTTTTATTTCATTCATTTAAATGTAAAATAATTATGAAAAAAAAAAATACTTTAAGCTCTGCATCTTGAAACTAGTTCAAATATTTTTTATTTAGTCTAAATTCATTATTTTCAAAAGCAGCCCCACTTAGACCCGACTTTCATCATTTAATTTAATTTTAGTGTCATTCAGCTACATAAATAATTATCTTCTAATGTAAATAACATAAAAACAAAAACTTCGAGCCTTGACAAAACTGCATTAAAAAATTAAAATAATAAATGGTTTTATCGAATTTGTAAAGAGGAAAGTCCTTAGAATTTTAGAAACTGCTGTGGAGAAATAAAACCATTTCAGATCGCTTAGGAAAAAAATTATTGTTTTTAAAATAAACGAATGGCATTGTTCATGAAAAATTAAACATTCTTAATTCGCTTTTTATACAAGTCTTTCCTGTTAATTCAAAAAATATCTTTAAAAAACATCAAAACCCTCTAGAAACATGAGACATGAAATAAGCTTTGTAATACCTGTAAGAAGACATCGAATCCTCAACTGTTAAATGCATCTGCTTTAATCAAATAAGATAAATTTTTGATGCACAATACAATTTATAAATAATGCATAAGATCATATGCAAAAATAATAGTATTTAGAGATCAAACCTATTTAATAACTTCTTTCAATGCCCCATTAATTTTATATAAGTCTTGCCACATTTTCATTCAGTCAGACCCCATCTATCATTATAAAAAATGCCTCGGTTTACCTTTTCTCATGTAAATGTGCCATCCCTATTAAACATTTTTCAGGTAATGATAAAATTGTCAGACAATGAAGGAAATCAAATCAGATTTATTCGAATCTTCGAATATTCAAAATTCGATATTTATATTATTACGTATGTAGAACAGATCCCTATACGCGTTCTAACCAAAAGATTAATATTACAAATTATTACTTATCTCACAATTTCTAACCAGATCTAAGTATTAGATTTGCGATCTGGATCCTATTACACGTTGATTCATAGGTAATTATTTTACACTAACCTAGAATCATCTAGTCTCTTTCTTCTTATCTACAGTAGCACATGTTCCTATTTATTGCTCTAACCTATTTCTCACTCCATATTACAACTCCTCTGCTATTAATCATTTCGCAGTTTTCAAACATTATCACATCAATCTTATTCATTACACTTTAATATCTCTAATCTAATTTACAAGAGTCACGGGCTATTCGCTATTTTCTTTTCACTAACCTTGGAGACTTTTTAGTACTTTGAATTGCATAAAACAACAATTTCTTACCAACCAAAATTAAACATGATTAAATAAATTAGATGAAGAGAAGAAGTCCAGTGAATAAAATTCAAGATAATGATTATAAATGAAACAGGACTGAAAGAAAGAAAAGGGAAATAGAAGATAACAAGAGGCAAATACAAATTTATAAATTGGATTGAAGCATTTTAATGAATCATTTGGATTGAAGCTAACCTTAATTAAAGTACTAAAATAATAATCGGCTGTTTGCCACAAGTGTTTGTATTAGAACGAGTGATTTGGTAAGCTCAGAAGTTATTATTAAATTCTAAGAATATTTAATTAACGTTTTAAAAGTTTTTTTAAACTTTGAAATATTTAAAATTATTCAAAATAAAAAAAAATATATGAATTTTATTTCTCAAAATAATATTATTTTCAAAACATTTCAGTGAAATTCCGAAGTTAAATCTTCAGTTGCCCTTGGGTGCTGAAAACACCTATCACATCTATCACATTTTCTTAATATTTTCAAAATAAAAAATTCTGAATTATGTCAAACAAAAATGCATAGAAAAAGCCTTAAAAAGCATTTAATGAAAGTTTTATTTTTTCGGATTAATAATAAAACGTCGAAAAATACGGATATTTAATACGGAAAGGAAAACGAAACGTCAATCTGGTTCCTCACACAGGAAAAGCAAGGCGGAAAAAGTTAAACAAGAAAAGTTGCGTGATGCCTTTTTGAAATTTGTTCAATGCTCCGACTCTTGTTCAGCGACGGCTTCAACTTCCTAATCTATTATAATAGTTCTTTCTAAAAATTCGCCAACTCCATATGCCCGGTCGTACAGTTCCTCTGAATTTGAAGAAAACATACAAATAGGGATTGAAGTCACATTTTTGACCGTATCAGTAAGAGTTGACTTTGACGATCCCTTAAATTGACCGGAGAAAATTAACAATCGCTTATTGGAAATCCTTGTCGAGAAGGAGCATGTATCATCAAATTTTGTATAGATGATGATGGAAGATCATTTTCAGCTTCTCGATATTTCAGTTTTGCCAAACAGCGAAAAGGTCGGAAAAAAATGGTTGGTATATTAGCTCAAGACAAACTGTACATTTTGTTATTTTTGCAACCTATTTGGTACGAAAATTATGAAGTTAACAGGAAGAAATGTGGTTTTTTCTACTGACAGCACTTAACTTCTCAATTATCCCGACAGGAATCAAGTGTTGAACGTATGCAAAATTATAAGAAACGGAATGAATTGAAAAAGAACTTTTAAGAAAATTTACCGAGGATTGTAAGCAACAACGGTATTTTGAATCTGGGAAGAAGAAAAAAAATGGTGGCTAAATATAATTATCAGGATTATTACGATTGTTCAGTATTAACAGGACAATCTTTAACTCTTAAGAGACAAATCTGTTACATTATTTAAAAAGAATAATGGGAATTTTTCGAGAGTCACAGAAATGTTGGTGAAATTCGTCTCCGTTATTTCAACTCATATTAATAATATACAAGAAAAGTTTTTTTTTTTTTAAAAAAAAAAAAAAAAAAAAAAAAGGCCCCCTCCCTTTTTAACCGGGAAATCCCCCCCCCCCCCCAAATGAAATTATTACTCTACTGGATAACTCAATAAAGGCGAAAATTCAAGGCTCGGTATTAAAAAAAAAGCACAAAAAACCTTTTCAGTTACTTTAGACTGTACACCTCATTCCAAGTCACGAGTAGGACAAATCTCATTTACAGTTAATTATTTATCTGTTTATATACCTTATTATTAAAAAGTATAAAGTTTTCTTTTAGGATTAAGATAATTAAGTACTTAAATTTTTCATACGCAATAACCATATTAATATTACATTTCTTATAAATATCTTTTTGAACTCTTAAAAGATCCCCTATGTTGACAGAATTAAAAGATCTTCAAAATCATTACTACAAATAATATCAATCTTTATGCTCTTAATACATTTGACAACATCAGCATTATTTTTAATAATGACAGTACTCTTCAACATATCTATAATATTTAGTGTAATTTTTTTGTAATTTTTCTAAATTTAATAGGACTTAAATGAAATTTTGGCGTTAAAAAAGGTGAGGTTATTAATTTTAATACCAATTTTCTAATAAAATGCAATATCGTTCACTACTATAATGGAGTTATTATTCTCAAGATATTTATTAGTTAAATTAATGTAGAATTTTTACGTATAATAGTATGATCATTATGTACGTTAAAAATCCTTGCATTTCTTAAGTGATTTTAATATAATGACTCTTAGAGAGAAATTTTTATTACCTATTTATACTATTTAATGCTCATTTTTAATAGTTTATGAAATATTAATGTTATAATTAAATTTGTTTAAGTATATTTAACAATTAGACTTAATTTTGATTATGTGTGTAGCTATATGATCTGGTGAATAAGGATCTTATTTAAAGTTAGTTAATGATAACATTAATTTTTAATTTGAATTTAAGCATTTAAGAGTAGGAAAATTCCGCATTCATTAATTTAAGGATATTATTTATTTATAAAATATCGAGTGTGTATGTGATAATAAACAACAAATTTAAAAAAGATACAAATTTAAAATTTCTTTGTATGAGTTTATTTTTACTAAGAAATGTAAGAATTAATTTATGTATACCTTAAATACAGAAGTTAGAAGATAGGGTTTGAATTGCTAAAACTGTACATCATAGCTAATGAATTTTTTTTTTTTTAATTCAGGCTTACTTTAAGTAAACACGTTATTGCCTAGCATTATATTTATTATTTGTTTTATTTATTATTTAAATGAAAAATTTGTAAGCTTCTTCGGCGAGCTATTGTTATTTAATGAGCTAATAAATGTGAAATTTAATAGATTAAGTTTATTGAATTTATATTAAATTAACATTGTAATACAATTTGATAGTTTCTATTCAGTCTATTCATTCAGAGAAAATTTGATTAGATTAGTAATAATTAATTATCTGATATTTTAAAATCAATCATCGTCGTTTTTTAATTTGCTTTTATGTGTTATTTGAAAATCGATTTCACACATATTTCACAATAGATTTGTATAATATAGATTATAAGGTAAAAATAATACTTCCGGGTATACTCGATTTCCACATTATAGTTTCCTCTTTTGTTATTGTATAAGATTATATTATGATTTTTGCCACTTTCAAGGATCGCGGCGAGTCGTGGATGCGGGTCTTGATTCCACCCAATATCCTTATGCAGAATAATAACTACTGCTGCATTTTAAATATGAAACGGGATCATCAAGTGGTGTCGTGTGGATATTAGGAAAGTAATTAGATGTATACCAAATGAGGAGTGTATACTCGAGTATCGAGCCTCCAGTGCGAAATTAATTTTTAGAACACTTTCAAATGCTGTTCTGCTATTTAATAAGCATTCTTCAAGATTATTAATTGTATTTCAGTAACATCTTACTCTGTTCTTAAAAATTCATTCACTCTCAGAGGTAATCTAGTTTATATCGATGCAATGCGATAAAAATTTAAAAATAATTTAAAAATAATTTAAATTACTTTTTAAAAAAAAAAAAAACTTTCACAGCCATTAAATATATCCTGCATAAATTATTTCAGAATTCATACGAGAGTGCACAACTGCAAAAGATCTATAAACTCCGATCTGGGTATTGAGGCATTCTTTTCGGAAAAAAGTTCTTTGGTAGCTAAAAATATAGATTACTCTTCTCAAATGTTTTGAAGAATGTCATTATGCAATGAATTAGAAAATGTGGTTCACTTAATTTCTTAGCATATTTGCTTTAATGGCTTTGGAAAAAGAGCGTAGGCTCAGTGGAAGAAATGTAACCAATTAAACAAAATAAAGTCTTTCTAAATGCATCTATCAAATTAAGAAGCGAAACTCATTATATGATAGTAGAGTCTGTCTCACCTTTAATGAAGATATTATTGAAAGTAAGCTTATAATTGCTTCTTTATTCAATTCTATATTTGTAACTAAGAAAATATTTTGTTCGTTACGACAGTTGAAGATAAAACTTCAACTCTAGTTTCTAAAGTTCTACCTTTAAACTAGAAGTATGAACTTTTTCACACAGTCCTAATTACTTAACACTTCCTTATTATCAACTTATATTTATTACCCTAATAACTTTTGAAACTGCAGCTATTAGAAGCCAGGCAGCCACAAGCAGTCTTATTTTGAATTATTATTTATTTCTTAATAAAGTAATTTTCTGATTCTAAGGCAGAGAAAATAATACTTGTAGTGTTGTAAGAAAGCAATTTAAAAGGACTCCAAAAAATACTCGGAAGGCTATTTGAATTACTTTGAAGGTATGCAAGTACAGTAGAATAGCGATTATCCGAAACAATTAAGAACTGGCAATGCTCGGACAATTGATCTTCCCGATAACCGATTATTTACAAGAAAAGCCTTGATTGATTGTTCATTAATGCTACATTTAGAAGTGACAAGAGGACTAATGGCGACGGATTTCGAAATTTTGAACCTCAATCAAGTGACGAGGATGACAACTGAGCTGGTTCCTCCATCTTCAAAAATCTAGGCCACGCTAACAGGAGGACTCGGAGCCTCACAGATTTAATGTGTATTAGCCTCACTACACGATAGGTCTTCAGTGGCATCAGGGCTCGAACCCACGATTCGACAGAAACAACTGGTTGTGAGTTTGCGACCATGACCACTGGACTACCATGGCCACTTCGTAAATCTAAATTTAGATGAAGGTCTTATTATAAGCATTCATCGATGCTCACCAAAAAGAACAAATACATTTCCATGGTTTGTTGATCTCTGGACCAAGACATTGTATAGATATTACATAGCTCATTATTTTGAAAGTAACTTTCTACGTCTTATCTAATCTTATATAAGCTTAAGCTTAAAATTTGTGGCAATCATTTAAGTCCCCTGTCAGACGAAACGTCTGCTATTTTAATTTTTACAGGAAAAAGATACCAAGAAAAGGAAACGGCATGTTGCATGTTTAATGGCAACAGAAAAATGGTTGCTGTTAAATTTTAGGATTTTATTGAAAATCGCCAAGTTTATCGTTCAGCGTATTATTAAGCCAAATATGATCAATCTTCGTTATTAGCTAATGCATAATTCTGAGCTGCAATAAAACAACAATCAACTAGTGTTGCTGAGATTTTAGCTAGTTTTTAGTTGCTGTTTTTCATAGTATTTTTGTTTCCTGTTTGAGCTTTTTGAAGTTTTTAAAGTATCATTGACATTGCTTTTTGTGATTTTCTATTTCGCTTTGGAAAAACCATTTATACATTGTAACACTTAGTCATGTTTTGATTATAATTTTAAGATCAAGCTTTTAATGTGGTTTTGTATTATTTTTTTGTGTGAGTTATATTTTTCAGATGAGGGTATTGTTGAAGATTTTGTGATTAAACTTGTTGATTTTATTCCTATATACCGAAGATTATCAATGCAATGAAATTGATCCGAAATATAAAAATCGAAGGAATAACAAATGAACTGAGAAAATTCCTTGAATGTTTTTTTTTTCCTGGTTTGTAAATAAGTTTTTTTTTTTTTTTTTTTCATTGATTATGTGTGTGAATATATTCTTGTGCTGTTTGTAAGAAATATGTAAATGCATTGGTAACATTAAAGTTTTTGCATTGACATATATTTTTTTAATACCAGTAACTCTAAAACAATCCTTACATCTGAAAACTCCTTGATCAAAAAATTCTTGTTCGAGCTAATGTGTAATACCTAATGTTTTTTTTTATGTAGCTTTATTTGCATAGAACTATATGATAAAATAGCTATTTGTTTTACCTATTGAGTTAAAATAATTGAATCTTCCATCTTTATGGGAATGAAGTAATTATTCTATAAGTGGCAAAAACTAAGGCAAGTTTCATTTTCTATTTATTTCTGTGAAATTCACTCATGTTATCATCCGCTTATGTCATAAAATCTTTCAAACATGTACAATTTGAAAGAGTAAATACAGACTCTGCTTTGTTTATTGTTAAAGTAACATGTTAAATTATTGTGATTGCTGAGATATAATTTCCAATAGCAGATATTGGTTCTAATGAAGTATGCCTTATAATAGTACTTTTTTACTTTGCTGGAGTGTTTGCTTAAATGAAATGTGAATGTGATAGAAAAAAAGAGATTTATCTGAAATAAGACTAAAAATATCTTCCATTAACATGTCTGTATTACAGTTTGGGCTCTTAATTTTGTATGCATCATTATTTTTTGTTTTCAGAAAAGATCCTTATGCTTTAAAAACCTGATTCTACTAAACAGGATGTTGTGTAGCATTTAATTTCAGTGAAAGGGGGTTAAAAACAAATCATGTTTAGTTTGAATGATTAGGAAAATCAGAATTTATATGAAAGGTATTTGGTTTTTATATTCAGGGTTTGTTAAATTGTTTTCATACCTAGGATATTGAATTAAGTTGCTGTGAAGTAAAATCAATGGATTCATATGTATCTTTATAAATAGTTAACGTTTTATGAAAAGTATATTTTCTTGATGTTTAGCTATGAGAAAATCTGAAGTTGAAATAGACATTTGAGTAATTAATATACAAATCATGCTGGGTAGAAATTCGATAGAAGCTAATTGTTTCCACTCTAATTTTAAAAATAAAGATAATCTAAAAATAGGATTAATTTTTGTTAACAGAATCCATATGTGTTGTCATTTTCATTAGACACCAAATAAAGATCCTTAAGGCCTTGATTTGTATGACATTAGTTACATTTAATTGATAAATTTATAGAGAACTTCTTAATATACAAGAAATTTATTGACAAGTATCTAATACTTTTCATGTGAAACAAATTAGTAATATGAAAATCAGTATACTTGTATTTTACAAACAGAATATAAAGAATGTGATTCACAATTTTTTTTATATTAAAGATAAATGTATGTTTCTTTAGCTGAAAAGTGTTAGTTTTGATGCAAGCAAAAATTTTTGTACTGAAGTAAATGTGTTTATTTTATTAAAATTTTTGTTAGTAGTGGATTTGATTTCCCCAAATTGTGTATTTAAAAATGTATTACAAAATAATATTTATGGTAAGTATTATAAATTATACATTAGATATACTGAGATATATTGGAAACCTACCACCTTATTTGAAAAAAGATAATAGTGTGTATCATGATAACATTTTCCATTGAATACATTTATTAATGAATGTCATTTTATTTCCTTGTTGACTAATCAGAGAATGTTACATAGTGTATCACTTTTTATGTATATTTTGAATAGTCAAGATTTTCCAGAGTTTTAGCTAATTCATTCAGAGACCCATAATGAATGAAGTGCGTGTTGTAGACAATCTTTTGTCTGTTGGTATTATTCATGGAAGGTGTGCATTAGATGTTCTTTTCTTTTATGGTGTTATTTATATTGTAATTACATCACAGCTGTTAAAGGCTTTCTGAAGCATTATAATTGTAATAAATTGCTGGTAAGTATTTATATTCTATTTAGTAAATAATAGTAAGTTATATTATTTCTATTTAGTATATGATAGTAATTGTAATCCATATTTAATCTATATGGTAAGTTATTAACAAATTTATTCATTCAATATTTTTAATTATTTAAAATATTATATAAAATGTACATTAATTGTTTGGGTTTGATTTGTATTTTATTAAAAATTAGTTATGTTTGTCTTGGTAATTGTAAAAATTATAAAATACATATGAGGAATATATAGCTTCAGAAAGATGGATAATGCAATATTTACCATTTCTCCTAGTTGACATTAAAAGTGTTGTTGAAAGCAGTGATATTATACGATAGCTTTTTTTTATTGAGTGTGTTCATTGACGAAAATATTATTTTCCTATTCACTGTTAAATCAAGTTTTTATATGTTTTATTTTTTGAAAATATTTTGAACAGCTATGATTTTCTAAGTTGTTATCTATTGTATACTATTTGCCAGCCATATGAGTGCAGATATGTCCTTACATATTTGAAATATTTTAAATACTTTTTTATGTAAAGGAATTGTTAGATAAGATTTCTATCTGTATATATTTCCATTCATATTATAACTGCATAACTATTGTGAAAAACTTTCTAAAGCTTTAAAAATTGTATTAAGTAGTAGGTAAGTTAAATTTTTGATTAGGTACTTAATTTATATTAATGTAATTGTTTAGTTATAACTGCACTTTAAGACTCTCATAATTATCACTTCAGAAAAATTGAATTCTTTCTGTCTCTTATTTGTATACATTTGCTAATCTTCTTTTTTTTAAGTTACCTCTTTGGTGATCTTTTTATTATTTTCATCATTAAAAACATTTTTTAAGTAATAGCTAATTTAGTAATTTAACCTATTTTATTTCACACGTTAGAAGAAGGACAAGTTCTAAATTTTGTATCTTGATAGATCCCTGACAATGCTTTGCTTTTGCATAATTTGAGTATAAATATATATGAATTAAATAAATACATTAAAAGTTTGATATCAAATAAGTACAATAAAAGTTTAAAATCAATTAAATAAATACAATAAAAGTTTGAAATCAATTAAATAAATACAATAAAAGAGTTTGATATCAATTCATTTATTCAATTAAAATGACATGAATTGAGTGTGATAATTCATTTTTTCTCCTCTTTCATTGCTGTTTTGTTTTTGATATTGCTTTTTTCCTTCTTCATCTTGTTAAATTACTTGGTTTACATGGTAATCCAATTGCATTCATTAACTTTTTTGAATTCAGTGTCATGGGACAAAAATGTTTTTATAATTTTAATACTAATAAAATGAAATGCTTTTAAAATACTGAGACAATGATAATAGTGAATTTTAGTATTATTTGCATTTTTTTCCATTATATATATATATTAAGAAGTAAATTAGCTTAGATATTATAATTTTATTACTAAATTAGCAATTTACTATAATCTTCCATTAGAAACTTTTAAACAGCTTAAAGACTGATATTAAAAATTGGTCTTTAGAAAAATAGTAGCTATTAATAACGATGAAGACATTTATTTGAAAGATTTAAAACTGGTGTGTGTTGTTATTAATCTCCAGGAAATATTTATTATTATTTATACAAAGTATCTAATACTTATGCTACTATTTCAAAAGAAAGTCTACATTAATTTATCTAATAAGCATTATTAGAGAGAGAGAAAATAATAACTCCTTTAGCAATAGTCAGACAGAAATTTTTAATAGAATTATTGCATTTGATAAGAAATTTGATAAAAAATATTACTACGTAAAGTAACCTCAAACTTGATTCACTACAAAATTTCATACAAATCCTATTAAATTTGAAACTGTTACTAATAGTTTAAATACATGTATTGCTCTTATGGTTAAAAAAATTATAAAATATTATTGATAATTTGAAGAATGCTGATATTTTTTTAAAAATAGTACTAATATAGTCAAATATATTAATAATAAGCAGACTTGTGCTATTTATAAATATGATTTTTAAGATCTGTTTAATTTTATGGATATAATCTTATTAAAGAGAGAAAGAATTCTAAAAACGATATATGATAAATTTAATAATAATAAGGCTATTGCATATGAAAAATTTAATTGCTTAATTGTGTTGATCTTAAAAGAAAATTATATGCTTTTAATAATAATATATATTATACAAACACACACACATACATACACACACTCAGAAATATATATTATAAGAGAATTTTTATTATAATAATTTTAAAATGATTTTACATGATATATTGATATTATTTTCATTTCAATATAATAATAAAGAAGTTAAATCTTTTTATTCAGGGCATTTTAATTTTTTTGCAAACTAATGGTTGCATGAATAAAACGAAACATTTAAATATTTTCTTAAAAAATAGAAATTAGTAAAATTTCTAGTAATGTATATGATAAAAGAGACTTTTTTCATTTTGTGATCTATAAAGTACCCTTTTGGGAGAGTTCATTAAGCGTGAATATTTTTAGGTACATAATTTATAATCATATTTTTACTTAATATTAGACTTGTGCTGGATAGATATGCTGGATATTTACATTAATTTAAATAAATCAAAAAAATTTTTTTGTCTGAAAACGGAATTTTCTTTGAATTTTATTACGAGTAATTTAATATATTATAATTATGAAGCTTAGTTTTTTTTTTTTTTTTCTTTTTTTTATTTTTTTTTTTTTCTTCATTCGACGCCCCCCCGGGCGGAGTTTGTTTTTTTTTTTTTTTAATGCATTGTTTTAGTGCAAGTGAATTGCGTCAGTACTCTCTCAAAACTGAGCAGGGGAATTTTTTATTTGAATGAATGGTATGATGATTGCTGGTATTCATAGCTTCTCACGGAATTTTTGTAATCTTTTTAATCTGGTTGAGTGTGTCAAATTTCTGCTGTAACACAATATGATAAATTGCAGGAACCTTCGTATAACACTACAACCAGTAACATGGTTTCACCCTAACATGATAAGAAAATTGCGGAAACCTTTGTATAACACTGTTGCTTCTACAGTACTAAATAACACGATTTTTGTTAAACTAAATTACCGCAAAATAATGACGGGGAGAAATAATAAACTAAAGTGGCTATCACGAGACACATCTCGCAACGTTTGTTTTGATGTGTTAGACAAGACTTGGACATATCACAAAAACAATTAATTAAAAAAAAAAATTTTTTTTTTTTTTTACCCCTTTAACAGACAATGCAAACGAAGATGGGGAAACGCTGTCCAATAAATAAATTTTTATTATTGAATTACATTCGTTTTGGTCTCACATCATTGAAAGGGTGGGTCAATGGCTTTACATGAAAATGTATAAATAAATTTTCTTAAAGGATAAAGTGCGATACGATCGATCTGAAATAAAATACGAACTTAGTCGATCGCCAGCGGACGGAGAACATTTTTTTTTTTTTTTTTTTTTTTCGTTTTATCTCCCTTATCTGAAGACAATAGTGTCTCAAGCTGCTGGTAGGCAGTCTGCATCGAGCCACGATGTATTAAAGAATGACTTTTTCGTCTTTAAGACTAATTTTTGGAAAATTAAATCTCAGTCCCAAGCCATGTCTGAAAAAGATTTTAAAAAAAAACGTTTAATAGGAATTGATTTCTTTAGAAGTAAAGATACAAATCTTGGATCGTCTTTTAAAAAGAGAAAAAATCTCACATTGGTAAAAGTCTTAATTTAAATGAAGCAACGGTAGGACTGTAAAGGAAAATGAAAAATAAATAAGAAATGTAGTTGCTGTAGGATCTTCACGATATTCCCAAAATATGCCGCTCGTTCCCTGGTGCCAATGATTGAGAAAGTGGGAAAGACACTCAGCATTTGCATTGATGTTAGTTGTCAAAAAAGAATTCTATTGGAGGATAATTTATTAAACAAAAAGCCCTTAAAATTTACAAACGTCTTAAAAAAAAACTTGGAGAATCCTCTGTCTAGCCAGATCTTACGGCAAGTAAAAATTGGTTAGAAAAAATTCAAAAAGCATTTTGTATTTCAAGGATAATCTGCGTCTGTTGATCATGAAGCTGCCAGGACGAATCCAGAAAAAATTCAAAGCATTATAGAATATCAAGGATACAGCATAGCTCGAGTTTTCAATGCCGATTAAAGTGGGCTTTGGAGGAAAAATATGCCCAGTAATACATTTATATCGAAAAAAAAGAAGCTTAGGTAAAGTTTTTAGGTACCGGTTTTAAGGTACCTAAAAACCGTACAACATTACTTCTGTGCGGTGATTCGACAGGGGATTTTATGACAAAAGTCATATTAGTTTATAGATCTTTAAATCTAGTGGCACATAAAAAAAAGGCGTAAATAAAAATACCTGACCGGTATATCGGAAAATAAACCCAAAAGCATGGGTAACTGAAAATTTAACAGGTCAATTGAAAAGTCCCTGGCCTACCATAGTAAAACACATTTTTTTGTCAAAATTAGTTTTTTTTATTCAACATAATTCCCTTCAAGGGTGATACACTGATTATAGCGACCCTCCAAAGTTTTCGATACCATTTTTGTAGTACGATTTGTCCTTTGCTTCAAAATAGGCCTCAGTTTCGGCGATCACCTCTTCATTCGACGAAAATTTCTTCCCAGCGAGCATTCTTTTGAGATCTGAGAACAGGAAATAGTCGCTGGGGGCCAGATCTGGAGAATACGGTGGATGAAAAAGCAATTCGAAGCCCAATTCATGGATTTTTGCCATCGTTTTCACTGACTTGTGACACGGTGCATTGTCTTGGTGAAGCAGCACTTTCTTTTTCTTCAAATGCGGCCGTTTTTCGGCGATTTCGTAATTCAAACGGTCCGATAACGCTATGTAATAGTTGCTGTTGATGGTCCTTCCTTTTTCAAGGTAGTCAATGAAAATTATTCCATGCGCATCCCAAAATACAGACGCCATAACCTTGCCAGCCGACTGTTGCGTTTTCCCACGCTTTGGAGCGGGTTCATCGTGTGCAGTCCACTCGGATGACTGTCGATTGGACTTCGGAGTGAAATGATGGAGCCATGTTTCATTCATTGTCACATATCGACGCAAAAACTCGGGTTTATTACGCTTGATCATCTTCAAACACTGCTCCGAATCATCAACTCGTCGTTGTTTTTGGTCAAAAGTGAGCTCGCGCTGCACCCACTTTGCACAGAGCTTTCTCATACCCAAATATTCGTGAATGATATGATGTACACGTTCAGTTGATATCTTTAGAGTGTGTGCTATTTCATTCAATTTCAATTTACGGTCATTCAAAATCATTTTGTGGATTTTTTTTAATGTTTTCGTCGGTAACAACCTCTTTTGAGCGTTCACCGTCTTCGGTGCTCATTTCACCCCGTCTAAACTTAGCATACCAATCCCTGATGGTTGATTTTCCTGGGGCAGTGTCGGGAAACTCGGCCTCAAGCCAAGTTTTTGCTTCAACTGTATTTTTTCCTTTCAAAAAGCAATATTTTATCAACACGCGAAATTCCTTTTTATCCGTTTTTTTCACAATAACAAAGGTTGCTTCACTCAAAATGCTATAATTCACAAACTAATGATCCGACAGCTGTCAAATTTATACTTGCATCTTTTGAGGGTTAGGACTAAATAAAAAACACATGGATTTAATTCTAGTAGCGCCATCTATGTGTCAGGCCGGGGACTTTTCCATTGACCAGTTATTTAAAAATTGGTTTTTAAATTGTTTTGTGCCAAAAACGTTGAAAATTATTTCAAACAGAAAACTTTGAGCTTTAAAAAAAAAGGGGGGGTGGCTATTACTATTTGATAATGCTCCATGTCACCTACAAAATTTGAGTCATCCCAACATCATACTAGAGTGTTCTAACCTAGCTTCGAAGTAGCGTTAGGAACTAATGCTACTTCATTGATCCAACCATTTGATCTAGGTATTATTGATACCTTTAATGCTTATTATACATAACAAGAGCATTACAGTAGATTTTAAACGCAATCGATTCTAAATCAATTAATGTAATGGAAGTTTGGATGCAATTTTCAGTTAAATACTGCATCGATCATATCTTTGTTGCTGAAAGAACTAAAACATCAACGTTAAATGCACGTTGGGAGAAGATACGGTAATTTTCAGCAGAAATAAAATTTTAAAAAAAACGTATTTGAATCGTCAGAAAATGAAATTGGTGACACATCAGAACTTACTAAATATACTCATGGACAAAAAAATTAGCGCACCAAGAAGGAGTCGTCAAAATTAAACGAAATTTTACATACGTAATGACTACTTTGGTAAATGATTAGAAAATCAAAGAAAAATGATCATTTATTTTAGAGAAAAAGGCAAAAGAACGGAGGATTTAATACCCTGTTGAACCCCCTGTAGCGCGAATGCACGATGCGATACGATCGGGCATTGAGGCATACAACTTCTGTATGATGTCTTGAGACATTTCGTTCCATATTTGCTGTAACCTTGCCTCTTGTTCGTTCAAACTCGTGGGATGCCCAACTCGCCGACCCAAATGATCCCAGATATGCTGGATTGGAGACAAATCTGGGGATCGGGCAGGCCAAGAAAGGGGAGTAATAGTGCGGAGACAGTCTTGTGACACCCTCTCCGTGTGAGGCCGAGCATTGTCTTGTTGAAAAATGGCTCCTGGGAGCCGTTGCATGAGTGGCAACACTTGTGGTTGCAGGATGTCATGGACATACCGCTGGTGCCACAGATCAATACTAGGGGTGACCGTGTATTGTAGGCAATGACACCCTATACCATCACACTAGCTGTGGGAGCGGTGTGTCGCAGTAAAGCAAAGGCAGGATTGAGGCATTCACCACGGGGTCTCCACACACGAACACGATTGTCATCACTGCTGGGATTGAATCTGGATTCTTCGCTAAAGACGACCTGGTTCCATTCCTCTGCAGTCCAGTTTCCTCGTGCGCGGCACCACTCCAAACGGAGGCGTCGATGGGTGGGCGTCAAGGGTTGCACACGTAATGGGCGCCGCGATCCCAAAATGTCCTTCAGCCAGGCGTCTTCGTATGGTTCGAGAAGACACAGGGGGGCCCAGTGAAGGTGCTACCTGTGCCTGGATGGCGGCCGAAGAAGCAGTTGGCTGTACGCGTGCATATCTTACGATGTGGCGGTCTTCTCAACGACTGGTCTGTCGAAGGCGTCCTGAGCCTGATCTTCGTGTAAATGACATCTCTCGGATCCACTGGTCCCAACACCTCCTCACAACACAATCAGAGTGGCCTAATTGACGAGCTCCTCGCCTAGCTGACCACCCAGCTTCCATCATGCCGATGATTCTCCCCCTCTCAAACTGCGACAGCTGTTCATATTGTCTTCTAAAACGGCGTAATGACATGTCTACCTCAGCTCTTCCTTTGTAAACGTTTCAGCACACTCAAACAAGCTTTGGTTACCTGTTTTATATTCCACGGAGAACGACGTTAAACGTCCTCTACCGGCTATATGTAATGCGCAATCACGCTGCATTTCTAATCATTTGCATATCTCCCCGACATGTACCTTCATGCCAAGTTTCGTTATGATCCCGCAATTATTTCTTGGTGAGCTAATTTTTTTGTCCATGAGTGTAGATGGGAGGCGAAATTTTTGTTGATATGGCTATTGAGGATGTTCGAGATTTTTCAGTAGAAGAAGATGACTAAGCGAATTGGATGGAGATGGAATCCGAAGTTGTAAATCAAATTGATTCTGAGGGCAATAGAGTTGATGAAGATTGGGAAGTTAATAATTTAAAACTGAAAAAGTTACAAGGAAAAGCCTATGCTTTTCTAAAAATCTTGAGTCGTTTTTCTTGAATGCAGACTTTTCCGCTGAAAGAAATTGAAAATTCAAAAGGGAGCTGCAAAATTGCCTCTCTTCATATCATGAAAGCTACGAGTACAGTGACCTTGCAAGAGGCAGCAAATAAATTAAATGTATAGATTTTTTTTTTCTTTTCTTTTTTTTTTGAAGAGTATAGAAGTTGCAAAAAATTTAAAAAAGGAAGAAAAGTGTTTTGAAAGTGAAGGTGACATTGTTCAACCGAGAAAATGTCCTCGTCTGATTGAACTGAGCAGTGATTATGAAGAAATTGATTAAATTAAGGTCGCATTAAATGAAAATTATTGTTTTTGTTTCTTTTCGTTTTGTGTTTTCCATACATTTATATTTTTAATAAAAATTAAATTGCTCAATGGAATTTGAAAAAAAAAAAATGTTTTAAGAAGTTTTTAGACACGCCCCTCCCCCCCCCTTTTTTTTTTTTTTACTCTTTCTGGGTCTCACATAATACGGTTTCATACAACAGTGGCGTACCCAGGGGGTGCAAAAGAGCATATGTAACCCCCATATTTCATCTGAAAATTTAAATATTTCATATTATACTATTATAGGTGTTCTAAACAGCATCTTTTTTTTTCTCCTCATGCTTTAATTTCTTTATCAGTTAGAGAAAAAATTATTCCGTCCAAACATATTCCTGGTAAAAGAGTTTAAAAAATATATTTGGTGTATCTGATATGTTCCTCTTCATCAGTGTTTAAAGACGAATAGAGGAAGTGCATACCTACTGAAGATTTCCCCTCAACACACAGCTTCCTGGGAAAGGAATACAGAAAACATTCTTTTCTTCCAGACAGTGATCTATGAGCGCCTAAAATAGGTCTTCGCAAATGTCCATCTCAGAGTATCACCTTTTTCTCTTCATTAAACGCAAAGTAGTTATAAGTCCATTAAATATTTTAATCAACCAGTGAATGATCTCATGTCTGCAGATGAGAATAAATTAGAAATACTAAAAGAAGAATATTTGACAGTTTGTCCATAAACACATAGAACAAAGTCCTGATTTCTATGACAGAATATCAGCTACGGAAAAAAGAAATTATTGGCACAACAAACTAGGTATAGCTTCAGAACAGAACAACAGAATAAATATAACTTTTCAAAAACTGCTATGTATAGAACTTTTCATTTCATTATTATCACATCTTTTTAACTTTTTTTTTTAAAAATTGAGACCGTTTTTTCAATCATCAAATGTTTTTTGTCAGCTCTTTAATCTTGTTGGATTTCACTGATTCTGATTAGTATGAATTTTGTTCATATGGTATCTTTTTTATTTTTCATAATGATCTTTATTTTTGTGAATTGGACACTTTTAAATAGGAGAAATAAGATTCCTATGGCCTATGCTTTAGTTTTAGCCAAGTGGTAATTCTAAACTAAAGAAATTTCTCCTTTCATGACGATAATGATACCCCCCCCCAAAAAAAAAAAAAAAAAAAAGATCTGGATACGCCTCTATCACACAACACGGCATTTTCTAGGAATCTACCTATGATGTTACAGGAGTGTAACCTGTATTTTAATTTTTTTTTTTTTTTGTAAAAAAATTTGATTTTGACCAAATTTATAGGCCGTGAGGTATTAGGAGTAGGATGAAAGATTTTTGAATAAATAATTTTAAACATGAAGATGAAGTAACAAGATGATAGTTTAGACTTTAATAGGGAAAATTATATTCATCGCTCATTGTGTGATTTTATGATCATGGAGCAGTCAAAGTTTTTCAATAATATTTCAAGTTAACAATACACTTCAATCTATTTTGCGTAAAAGTAACAATTATAAATTTCTTTTGCTGCAAAACTCCGTTTTTCAGTTTCATTTATTTAATCAGCCATTCCTTGTCGAGACATCTTCAACATATATATATATTTAATTTTTATCTTCCTTCAAATGTCGCTAATTGCCTTGAAAAAGTATTTCTAAAGTCAAAATTAAGTTCAAGAATTTTTTCAAGGTTTTTTTTTAATGAAACTTGGTACTCTCTTTGAACAATTGTTTCTACACACTACTTTCTACGACAAAACATGAAAGGAAAAAAAATCGACGCACCAAGAAGGAGCTGTCCGATGGAGACGAAAATTGGCGGATTGGAAAATTATACACAGAATAGAAAATGATTAAAATTTCAGAAAAATTGAATGATTAATTCCAGAGTTATACTGTTACAAAGTAACGAGCTCAATAAGGTGTTGACACTCTTCTAGCCTGCAAGCAAGCTGCCATCATATCTTAGACATGCTCGATTGGACAGAGATCTGGCTAGCCAAGGAAGTGTTGACAAGCTGTTCATACCAGCACTTACTGTATGTGTTCTGGCATTATCTTGCTGAAAAATAAGGCCAGGGTACTGCAAAAGGAACGGTAAGTCGCAAAATGTCGTCAACGTACCGCTGTGCTGTAAGTGTGCCTCTAATGATGACCAAGGGCCCGGCTCTTAAGGGAAATGGCACCCTAGACCCTAACTCCTAGTTGAGGGCCTGTGTGACGTGCAATAATGAAAGCAGGATCGGCACGCTGCCCTGGGCATCTCCAGACACGTCTTCAATGATCGTCAGTAAGAAGCGGTATTCGTCGCTAAACACTATACGTTTCCAGTCAGCGTCATTCCAACCTGATCGAGCCAAGCACCACTATAATCTGTCTCGACAGTGTGCAGGCGTGAGTGGCAGGGGGCGTACAGGTCAGTCGAGCGTAGATTTCGCTCTATCAGCCATCTGTGAGTGGTCAAGGTGGACACTTGTGTGCGTGTCGCACGTCTGATGGCTTATAACGATGAATCAGTCACTGTAACAGCTGATCTGACAATCCCTCTGTCCTCCCGATCTGCTGTGGCCCTAGGTCGGCCGCTACCCTCATGACGCTAAAATTTGCCCTTGTCCACCAATTCTTGCCAGCATCTTCTAATCGCTTCGATCCATAGCACGAGCGATTCTCCGATTTGCCCAACCTGACTCTTTCAATCCAATGATACAACCTGTTTCAAACTCTGACAGTTGCTCGTAAGGAGCTCGAATCCTGCGGGGAGGCATTTTTTCAGTCTTTGAAAGGTATCCTAAATTGAAATGCAACAAAAAATTTGACCATCCTACTACTACTAAAATTAGATGGCAATCGAGAGCCAGCGAGGTTGCCGCTTCTGCTCAGAGTATATTTAAAAATTTTTAAAAGAAAAATTAGATATTTAGAGAATTCAAATTTAAGAATTAAAAAGAAAAGTACAATACATATTAGAAATTTTAAAAAAAAATTAACTTAGTTAGGGGGGTTCTGCAGGAATGTTTCCAGTTAAACTGCAACCTTTCTCGCGACCTCCACAGGCAGAGGGAAGTGATATTTTGTTTGCTATTCGCGTATTAAGTCAGTTAAGGTTTAACATTGATGGTTGAGGTGAGATTATGGTGATTTGAGTGGTAGGGACCATTTAGTGGTTTTATAAGCAAAGTTTTGTTTTTTGCTGACTTCTGTGAAAATTGTTTGTGCTCTGATCAAAGGATTTGGATGTTTTTCTATTGTAATGAAAATATTGTGAGAAAGTTTGGAAATGAAATTTTCAATTTGCTCCGCTTGGAGCTCATTGTGAATGACGGAGTTTCTGACGTACCATGGAGCCTTTGTCATGATTCTTATAATTTTGTTTTGAAGCGTTTCAATGTGTTTCAGATGGATCGGGGCTTTCGCCCCCCAAACAGGGGAGGCATAAATAATAACTGGGGCAAAATCTGCTTATAAAGTAGAACTTTGTTTTTAAGTGAGAGTGGTGAGTGTTTGCCAATTAAGGTGATGCATAGGTGTATTTTGTTCCAGAATTTGTCTTTTAAGAGTTTGATATGTTTAGAATAAATTAATTTTTGGTCGAGATGCAAAAACAGATATTTTACCACCAATACCCAGCTGAGTTCTTTATCGAAGAGACTAAAGTTGTGAGTGGGGTTGTCTTCCTTTGTGGAACAGAATTGCTTGTGACTTTTTGACATTAATAGCAATTCTCCAGTGTGTAAGCTAATTCTCTAGGGTGTTCAGGTAATTTTGTATAGTTTTTAATATAAGTTTGATATTGTAGCCCAGGGCTAACACCGCGGAATCGTTCGCAAAGAGGCAAGTGCTAACACTGGCGTGGTGTGGGAAGTCATGCGTGTACAAATGGGGGGAGAGAACCCCTTATGATATTTATCTAAATATTATTTAGATAAGTAAGTGGAATAAACTTATTCACTAAAATTTCAGATAAAGTGGAAATTTATCCAAAAAATATATTACAGATGAAGTAAAAATTCAGGTCCAAATAATTTTCAGTATTATCTCAAAGGTAATGGTTGTAACACAAAAAAAATTTTAATTTCTGTTTTTGTGATAAACTTTTCCTTACATTAGTAAACCTTAAAGAATTTTCATTTTTGCTAGCTTAAAATTAATCTTACTTAATATCTATACTTAAGAAATCTTGTTTATGTAGCATTTACTTTTTTTCTTACACAAATCTCTTTATGAAGAGATACACATATACATAATTTGGAAATTTGATCGATTTTTTCCTGCTTTTTGGTACTAGGAATCATGTTAAGAGAACTTGATTTATTTTGAGGTTATCTCTACTAAAAAAATAATGCCGAAAAGGACTCAATCATGAATTTATTTTCAAATGGAAAAAAATATTAATATTATGTTTAGTTAAAATGATGGTTAATTTATGCTTTTTACCGTAATGTGTTCTTAAAATTCAAAAATATTGTGTATAAGTTCAGTTTTTCTATTCACTATAGAAGACTGAACATTTCAGTATAGATGAAGTATGATACTTATATAAACATCAATCAATAACTCCCGAGACTAACATTGAAAACAACATTTTTTTTGCAAATTTTTTTTTTTATTCATCAACATAACACCTTTTGTTAATCACCTTTTAGGGTGATACAATCGTTCCAATGCTTTTCCAAATCTTTTTTGTTGCGAGTAAATAGCGATAAACAGCTTTCTGAATCATCGACTCGTTGCTGTTTTTGTTCCATCGAAAGCAATCGCGGCACCCACTTGGAAAAAAACCTTTTTCATGCTCAATTTTTCACGAAGGATAGTAAATACACTTCCATATGATATCTGTGTCATCTCAGCAATCTCACGGAGCTTCACTTTACGATCTTTCATTATAATTTTTGTCACTTCACTCACATTTTCCGGTGTAACGGCTTCCACAGGTCTACCCGAGCGTTCCGCGTCATTTGTGTCGGTACGACCACGTTTAAACTCGGCAAACCACCGACAAATCGTTGCTTTTGATGGACAAGAGTCCGGGTAACATTTTTCAATCCATTGTTTCGCTTGCACGGTGTTTTTACCCATTAAAAAACAATGTTTTATCAGAACACGAAACTCGGTTTTTTCCATTTTTTAAACAAACTACAAATCGACTTTACTCCAACCTCGATAACTCAGCTGTTTCTGGTCCGATCGACTTAAAATTTTGACACGTTTCAAGCAAAGGTTAGTACTCTAGAAAGACCTGGTTACTGGTTTACTACGAGCGCCATCTCTGGGTTAGTCTCGGGAGTTATTGATTGATGTGTTATATAGTGAAAAATGGATAATTTTATATGTTTTTTTTTAACATTAGAATAATACACTTTTGTTGCTCGAAATCCATTTTAACTCTCTAACAGTTAATCTTATCTATCATTAATATCACTATTGCAAAGTGAGAAATTTCTCACTTTGTACTAGCGAAAGCAGAATATGAACGTAATTTTAGAATATTTTCTTTTTTAAAAGCTGCTTGAAGTTGGAGCATTATACAAAAATAAATAAAAGCATTTATTAATTATTAAAAAAGTTATATGCAAAGTTTTGCAAAGAACAGATTTAGACACCCAAGGTGAGCTTTTTTCTATTAACTATTATTAAATTACTCAAATATAAGAATTAAAGTAAACGATGAAATATTGAGAAATGGACAATAGTAAACCTTTTCCGATATTAAAATTAAAGGAAACGATAAATTATTAAATCGAATGTATTTAAGCTAAATGTAATAAAAATTAAAGCAAACGATAAATTATTAAATTGAATATATTTAATCTAAATGTAATTAAAATTAATGTAAACGATAAAAAATTGAAAAGTGATTCAACTAAAACAAACAACACATCAAATTCCTGACCGAAAAATTTTGGAACTAATTCATTTGTGCATTTCACTCATTGGCAGAAACTCTCCTCTTTCATTAAAAAATAAAGTTCTCCTCTACAAACAGATCCTTCGCCCAATCATCACCTACGCCGCCCCTGTTTGGGATCGGCCGCACAAACACACATGAAAAAGGTTCAAATCAAGCAAACACAAAATTCTCCGAATTATGATAAATTCCCCCTGGTATATCAGAAACAATGTTATTCATAATGACCTTTAAATTGATACAATAGAATCCTACATTACTAAACTCTCTCGTAATCTTTTCACCTCCATACTCAATCACGATAACCAAATTATCAAGGCTCAAATTCTTTTCACAAACTCACACTCAAAATTTAACTTCGCATATAATACTACAAAATGGTCCCTCCTACTTAAACCTCCTTAACATTATTCATTATTATAAATTTTATACCTTCTCTGCAAGATTTTTGTTCACATTAACTTTTGGTTTATTTTTCCTCTAATCGCATAGCGATGATACTGTCACTGGTACTCTGATGTTGTTTACTCATTACTTATATTTTGAGTCCAATTGCCTTCGGGCGACATCCACATGTTCGGTCCTACATACTTTCTCCATCAATTTGAGCAAAAGCGATGACTCGCTGACGCTCGTCAGTTTTCTTATGTCTGTCTGTCTGATCCAACTAAAACAATAGCCCCTTGGGGGGGGGGGGGGGTAATAAATAAGTAAAAGAATTATAATACTCAGCAGGATTTTGAAGACAATAATACATTCCATTTTAACATTAAATATAAACTAACATAAGCAAAACTTTCCCTTTAATTATTGTTACGATATGAATATTATATAAAAATTGCTCTGAATGAAAATTATTTTTTAAATATCAAATATTTAATTTTAATTGGAAAAATTAATATTTTTTGAGATTAATAAAAGTTCGTATAATAGATCGAACGATCAAAATTGTATGAATTAACCATAATTTCATACTCTCCTATTATTAATTTACAATGCATTTGCAGTTAGAGGTTTATCTTTTTCAGTTTAATTTAATACTGTTCTGAATAAACCGGAATTTAAATTTTTTTTAAATATGCCATGTTTCTGATGAATATTGTGTAGTAAAGCAATAATTATATATTATTAGAAAATTTAACACTCAAATTTGAGCCATTTTGAAACTGACTATTCAAATTGTTAAGCACAATCAAGTTATAACACACAATAAAAGAACAATATAGTTACTAGATTCAACAAATCTGAATTTTTTTTATTACCAAGTATACCGTTCGTTTTTTTTTTTTTTTTTTAATTTAGTGTACTTGTTTAAAAAGTAGCCAATAATGCATAAATAATCAAATATAGTAACCCAAGACCAGACCTTTTCTCCTTTCATCTGTTGCCATCAAATAAAATCAATATTTCATTTCCTTTATTTGATGCCTTTTTTCCCATTGCACTTGTGATATTTCCAGTAAATACTGAAACCAGATACGGCAAATATTTCAAGAAAATTCCCTATGGTCATCATTTTAATTTTCTAAGCATTTTTAATAAATACATCATGAAATAAAAAAATTTTTTCTAAAAATTATTTTTTTTTAAAAAATATCGAATAAAATTTTTGAAAGTGGTTTATTTTCCCATAGTGCGAAAAACATAATTCATATAAACGTAATGTTCTGTCAGTTAAATATTAATTGGAATAATATAACTTGATTAAATGTTGAACTGATTTACATTTCATATTAAAATTAAAGCTTAATTAATTGTATTATATTTAATTCGCTTTTCAGCTAAGTGTAGTCTATAAAAATTTTTAACAATTTATAAAAAAATCTGAATAGATAGTCAATCTAATGAATGTCGAACAAACTAGGGATCCTCTTCATTCAAACATTAGAAAGAATTTAAAAATTGGCTCTCTTCTGTTTCAAAATCGTAAGATTTGTTTCCCGTTTTTCCTATGAATATTTAAGTTGCTGCAATTGGTTGCGAGGTGCTGCCTTTGAATGACGTCATATGAAAGGGCGTTATTGTATGATATTATTATATTTTAGTTTTTCTGCAGCATGGTGCTACGGAGTAGGGAGATGTGTATATATTTGAATGGCTGACACCAAGAATGAATGCTCATTTAGGATGACTCCATGAACATGATTTCATACGAGTCATTAGTGCCGCTTTTTGTTAACCTGTTGTAAATTTTCTAAATTTGCATCATTCCTTGATTTGTTTCTTTTGAAGAAATGTGACAAGAGTTACATTATACGATATTTAGCTGTTGAAAACAACTTAAATTTTTATTTTTAACAGTATTAAATGTTTAAAAGTAGATGAAATCATATTATAGATATTATTTATTACTGTTTTATTAAAATGGCCCAAAACTTTGAATACATTGCTTCTCGCCCTACTATGAAGGCGCGTGGTTGGGAAATAAATAGTGAAAGATTGCAGTATTTAGGCTCTTGATTGAAAGGTAAGTTTGAAAATAGTTATTATCTAATTTTATTTTAATTTTATATATGAATGTTTAAGTCCGATACTTTAGAATTAAGTGTTTAAATGCTGAAAAGTCGTATATGTATGTAAATGTCAGACGGTGTTGGAGCTTGCTCTTTTTCTTTTTTTTTTTTTTTTTTCTTTCGCAACATTGATCTAAATACAAATTTACTTTCGTGTTATTTTTATTTATTTTTTACAAAGATGATAAATTATACTACATGATCCTGTTTTTAATGAAACATTTTCAGTATTAATTTTTGACAGTATTGTATTTATCTTTCGGAATCGAAATAAAATTTAAAGTTGCTTTCGGCGTTACCAAAATAAACTCTTGTGTGCAATTAAATAAAAGTAATTGATGCAATTTTTGAGCTTTTTTTGTTTTTGCTTGAGAACACAAAATTTTTAAAGTAATTTTTCGTATTAATTGCTACCAGATAGTTACCTTCATTATTTTGAAGTTATAAATAATGGGTTAAATAATTTTGTAATGAAGTAAATTATATGCAGTAATAGAGTAACATTTTTCTCTTGAATTTTCTTTCATAATTCCCAGTTTACTTGAGCAGGTGGCCTAAAGTGTGGAAATTCTTGCTACTTGTGATAAAAAGAAACTGGGGTCAAACTTGTGATAATACTTTCTAGCAAACTGAATATTTTGGTTTTTATCTTAACTAGTGGTATACAATCTTGTGTATCCAGTAACTTGTGATAAAGAAATTGGCCTAGCATGTGATAAAAAGGTAGTACACATAAGGAATTCAACTAAAATCAAGTATTATACTGTTAACTATTTTATTTTTTGTTATTAAACTTCTCTAATTTTTGTTTGTTTTGACAAAAAGGGCAAAATTGATATCTGTTTAGAAAATAACTTAAAATACTGTCAAATTTAGGAGAATTAACAATTGCTGTTTCAAATTTAATTTTTCTGAAAAATGTTTATTTGCTGTTACTTTATTAGGTGTAAAGCATTGCTAATTTATTAACTAACCAAAATTTGCAAGTTTTCAAGAAATGCAGCTATGAAGTAAAATTTCAGTACATAAATCCTGAAAATGTGAACAAATGTTTTTATATCTTGTGTTTCATTCATATGTGAATGGAGTGATTTTTTTTTGTTGTTGTTATTTGTTTGTATATGTATGAATTTCAATGTGTGCCATAAATATTTTTATTTTTTGTGGTGTTGATTGTGAAAAAACTCGAATCTGTACGAAAATAAATCTCTGCTAGATTAATTCATTAGAAATAAGATTAATGAATACTTGGCTATTGAGAATATAAATTTACCTGAAAAACATTTATTTTGGTACTTAGGAAAGATAAAATATTTTAAAAAGGTCCATGAGTCAAATATAAGGAAGTATACAGATATCAAGAAATTTATTCTTCTAACTACCTTCAAATTAATGATCTATATTTCTAATACTGATATTAGCTGAACTTTTCTTTAAAAAAAAAAAAAACCATTGATATACTTTTATATGTGGAATGTTATTGTGACTTAAGTGCATTAAATCTTTTGACATGCATATTGTTGGTGTGAGTGTTATAAATGAAAGTATATAATGCCTTTATAAGCTGTTTTAATAATAGTAAATTTTTTTCATAATCAAAGAAATTTTAGTAATATATTGAGAACTTTCAATAGACAATTTTAAGTTTTCCATCAATTTAATGTAACCATTATAATAAATTAAAGCTATATTCCAAAGTTATATACCCCATGATTATTTTCAATAATTTGTTTTGATTCTAAAGTCATATAAAAATTGTTATGCATCATAGCTTTATTTCTATTTTTTAATATTTTATGGAGTTGGAAAATAATCACTAAATTAAAATTAAACTTGATAAGGAATAACAAATGCCTTAGAGATGGGGTTTTTAGTAGATAATAAATTTGAATGTTTTAAATTATGAATGAAATATATTAAATTTTCTTTTGAAAATTCAAATTTTATTTACTAAGTAAATGGAAATATATCTGACATTATATTAGTTATTCCTGGTCATCCAACTCTAAAATAACCTGTTACATTAAAACTTATCTGTGTTATGCAAGGTAGTCAATATGATTAGTAGATTTAATTATTGTAAGTGTATAATAGTAGGAAAGCTGGTTTGATAAAAATGTAATTTTTTTTTTTTTTTAGTTTTATGCTACTAGAAAAATCATAGTTTGGGGAAAAGACAAAGTATTAAAATTTAGCATTTTTTTATTGGACAAATGTTTCCTTCTGCCTTTAATGTTATGTGTTATTGTATAAAAGGACTTGAAATTGATTAGTTTATATGTTAAATTAGTGTTTGAAAATTAAATTTGTAAAATCATATATAACTACCTGTAAAATCATATTTTGCATTGGACATCATGCTGAATAGTCTTTTAAAAGGAGTTTTATTTGTATTACATTGAAAAGAGTTACCTTTTTTTCATTTCATTGCTTAAAATTTTCTTTTACTTTTGTGTTTCATTTTCAAGCATTTCTATGTGTTTAAGAAATTTAAAAGTTTGTCAATATACAACAGGATGGTGGTGTAATTTTTAAATGTAAAAATGATTTCAACTAACTTCTGGAAAGTAAAAATACTTTCGTATTTCAATTTTGGATTGTTATATATATTGATAATGCACAGATTTTTAGTACTTTTTAAACCAATAGGTTTAAACTATAATCGTATCCTGTGTTTTTAATTAACAGAAAATTATAAATTTTACATAATTTGTTAAATGGAGGTATTTAACTTGCGTCTGTAAATATATATTGGATTTGTTACTTTTTATTGTCTCTGAACTTTTTATTTTAACCTCCTTGAAACCTTTATGCACAAAGAAGTTGGAATAACTTCAAAAATTTATTTTAGGCTCTATAATTATGTTTTAATGAATTTTAATTGCATCTTTAAAATGGGAATTTTCAGAAATTTCTTTTTTAGATTATGCATAGCAACTATAGAGATATAGCAATTAATTATTTCTAATGTTTGTTTTTTAAGGATATCTAAATTGCTGCTATAACACTGCATTCTAAAATTTATTTTTTCCCATTTTTATTTATATGTATGTATGTATTGAAGTGGTGTAAAAAATAGACTTGGATGTAAATTAATTGGCTTTGGATATCTTGGGATGTCTTCGTAATTTAGGAAACTATCAGTATGAAAGTAAAAAATGTGATCAATTAAGGGTACTTGAGTTTATAATGCTGACATTTCTTTCTTCAATCTCCTCTTTATAATATGGAGTAATATTTGCCTGATGGGTGAATCCTCTTGTAATGAGGCTCCTGTGTTAAACTTGACCGAATTTCAATGTTTTCTTAGTGGATTGGTGTTAAAGTTGAAATGCTTGTCCGTGTGTCGTCATCATTTGACCATAGTTCAGAATTATGAGGTTCTTTTCTAAAAGTTGATATGGATTTCCTAAGTAACATTAACTTGACCCTCTGGGTCTTACTTTCTTTAGGGCAAACATCGTGACCCTGTGGCCTCTTGGTGATCTTTCTCTTTTACATGGGGTTTGCTGTCTTTGATAAACATGAGGTAACACTCCTCCAAAATACCTTGGAGATCCTTCTGTATTTTCTGTACTAAAGTCTGTTACAATTATAGAGAAAATACATTGTCAAATTATAAGTGGAAATCGATAAATATGAAAGATTTTATTTTTGCGCAGAAAGAAAAAAAATGCCTTGTATTGGATATGAGAGGAAAGTATTTAGTTTTGTAGATATTGGGACATTTTATATTCAAAATTGGAAAATTTTTACTAATCAGCAATTAGAGCATCTATTAAAGTTTGAAACTATGAAGAAGTGCTTTCCCCTTCTGAAGTTAAAGAAATATACATTCCAATAACAGTACATAACTTATTTGCTTGCTGAAAAAGTTTTTGATTTGTGAAAACCTTGGGTAAAAAATAAATGAATGAATTTTTTAAAATGAAATTAGAGCAACATCAGTCTTTCATTTAAAGAATCTCTTTTTGCAAGCTTCATTGCTGGTAATATTTGAATTGAATTTTTAATTTTTTTTTCCCTACAAAGTTTATATTGATTTTTACACTGTTTATTTATGAGAATTGTTAACAGAATCAAAAATAAGTAGTAAGTTAAGTTTCTTTAAAAAATGTTTCATTTATTGTTTGCACAATGTTGACATTCTAGATTGGGACAAAACCTTTGTAGATGAGATAGCCCAAACTTCTTGCATTATGGATCTCATCCAGTATATTGCTTTGTTTATTTGTTTGTTAATCAAAATTATATTTATCCAATAATTAATTCGGAATATAATCTAAATTTTCTGTTTATAACAAGTTGTGTTTTTGAAATGGGAAAATTTACTGCGGGCATAAAACTTCTTTAAAGCAAGTCGACATTGAATAAAATTGAGTCCTTTTTTTTTTTTTTTAATTATTTATTTTTAAAGTGACTTTTTTTTTTTTGTCCTTTTGACAAAGAATAAAAATTGGGGTAACGAACCTTGAATATGTTAAGTTTAATATTTAAAACGCGCAAAAAATTCTTGGTATTCTAGTTGCTTAAAAAATTACATTTATAGATATATAAAGGGTATTAGAGTTGCATAGGTACTCTTGACTGACTTTGAGTTCAAAATCCCTTTTTTTTATTAAATTAATATAAACACAGTTTTTTACAAAGATGAATTATTTTGAAAAAGCATTGTATTCCTATATTGCTTATGAGCAAGCAACTATTTTTCTGACGCTGTGTGACAAATCTATTGTATTGCTAAAATTTTCTTTTAATTTAACAAAAAGATTTGTTTCAAAATATGCTTTTAGGGCTGAAAAAGTATCTTAGAATTGCTGGTTTTCATATAGGATTACTATGGGATTTCATATTAAATTTAACAAAGCTAGAGTTCTATTGTGCCATGATGTAAAAGTTAAATGAGTGATTTATCAATGAAAGTGTTACCCTCATAATACAACTCTTTCAATCTTGCAGAGCATATACTTGTATTTAAATTTTCCATCAATTTCAGTAGAATAAACCTCTATGAAATGTATGGAAATTTCTAACTGCACAAATGTATGAGTACCATCTTTACATAACGAATTCCCTGATTATTTTTTGAACAGCCTTTTAATTTTTTATTTGTCTTGTGTTAAAAGAAATGGTATTTAAATATCATATTAAAATATCTGTTTAGATTTTTGAAACATAATTTAAGACTTATTAAAAACCTATTTAATTTTTTTTCAATTCTGTAAGATTTCTGATTAATCTCTGATTATTTTTTGTAACTCTGTACAATTGTTGCCTGATTTAATTTTTTTGCTTTCATACATTTTTTGTGTGAAACTAATTGAAATATCCTGCATCCAGAAACGATTTATTTCAAACGATTTAGAAGCGAGCAAAGAAATGACTCGGATAAAAAAAAAAGTTCTCAACTTAAAATTGAAAGTTGAAAAGGCGTCTCACAGACAGTTCTTTGTCTTGTTTGATTTGTTACTGTAAAAGCCCTAAGTATGGTAAACTCTAGGTCTTAACAGTAACTCAAAGCTTTTACCACAGTGACTTGGGTAAAAGCTGGGAGTTACCAACGCGTTCCGTGAAAGCCCGAAACGGGAGATTATTTACGATAGCATTTTCCATTCGCAGATATATTAGACCCTTGTGGTGACCGGAAATGATAGAATAGTCCCTCTGTAAGCTCATGCATGTTGTAAGAGGCGACTAAAATGGGTACCCAGCGTCTGAAGTATAGCCGGGCACCCTACCCCTGGAGTCCTCGGGGACTTGCCTTCTTTAGGCAAGTTCGGGCATCATGGCCCCGAGGCACCCTAGTGATCTTTTCTTTCCCATGGAGTTTACTGTTTTTGGCACTCCCGGGTTACCCTACGGCCCCTTCTCAATTTTTGCCCCCCCCCCCCCCTCTTGTCAACAAATTTCTTCACGTCTAGACCACAGTGAAATCTTGTTTGGTGCAGCATAGCCATATATGGCTCTTGCGCCATTAAACTTTACATTCATTCACTCACTCGTAGATATATTGTTTACAGTCTGTCCCAATAAGGTAACGCTTTAATTTTTTAATTGTTAGTATAAATTGTTAAGGTGATCAAAATAAGGTATGATTTAAGATTGTTTCGATTTAACTGTCTTATGATTTTCAGATTTACAAAAAAAAAAATGCAGTATTTATGCCATTTTGCAAATGCGATCCTATGTAAAAAAAAAAAAAGATTCTCTCGATAACTACTGAAGAGGTTTAAATAACTTTGGCAATAATTAAATTTTTAATTGATAGCTCAGAAAAAATGGAAACTGAAATTTAAAAACAAATGTGTGTTTTCCTTTAATACTACTATAATACTTTCTACTTTTTACAACAAAGCTGCCTGTTACGGCATTTTGAATTACAAAGTAGATCAGCTGATTTGCACAAACACATCTTCGTAATACACTTTAAACAGTTGCATTTTCCGAGTCCTTGTCCCCCAGCTAAAGAAATCTTTTCTACTTCACGTACACTTATTTCTTCTGTACTTCGATGTTTAATTAAATTTTCTTTGCAAAAGGGAAACTGGTTTCCTGTGTACAACGATTTTAATTTACCGAACTTAGCACCAAGAACATAAAACTCGTCTTTAATATCTGTAATAACTGCTATTACTGATCCATTTTCGATCTATTAGTATCGGACACTTTTATTTTAACATTTTGTCCGAGAGAAGGTTTCGGAAAGTTTTTAGAAGACCCAATATTCATTTTTGCCTGCTTCTCAAGTCCTTTCTCAGCTGTCTCTCGAAACATTTTCACATTTTGAACTTCGTTGATTATCGCACCCATTGTTTCAGAGCATACACTTGGTTCTTTTTTTTTTTTTTTTTTTCCTTCTTTCCTTTCCCAATTTGAAATGTATTATCTTGCGACTCTGAATCAATTGTTGATTCAAGATTAGTGCCTTCATCTTCTGTATTAATCATGCATTCCTTAATAATATTTATATTTTTTTCCCAAGTCCTCTGCAGTGGTCATGATGCTAATCAAATTACGTAGCAAAACAGTTAGCAAGTCCCAACTTCATAGGACAACCAAACATAGTTTGTGAGGTGAACATTTGATTCTCTCGTGATATGCTTTTTTTCATTGCTGGAACAAATTTCAAATCTTCCGAATACTTTTCTGTCTTATTTGTGAGCCGTGTGGTGACCGGGAATGACAGAATAGCCCCACTGTAGCTCATGCATGTCGCAAGAGGCAACTAAAAGGGGTATCCAGCGTCTGGGGTTATAGCCGGGCACCCTGCCCTTGGGGATTATATCAGGGGACTTTCCTTCTATTGGTAAGTACGGGCATCATGACCCCGAGGCACCCTAGTGATCTTTTTCTTTCCCATGGGGTTTATTGTCTTTGGTAAACACGGGTGATGCACTCCCGGGATACCCTAGCTATCCTTCTCTATTTTCGATCCTCCTTTTCTTCCAATTTTTGTCTTTTTTCAATTTCTTCATGTCTAGGCCACAGTTTAATCTTGTTTGGCGCAGCATAGCCATATGTTTTAAAACTTTTAAGACATGGTATACTAACGTGTTATAAGCATTTGCTCTTAAATTAATAATTGGACTTTTTTCCGCCAGAAAGAATGTTCGAAGTTTGGTTCATGCTGTTATCAAAGAACATGGAACGACAACTTTAATTTTTATGCGAAATGTGTAAATCGTTTACATTAGTATTGCGCCGCCCCCCCCCCTTAACGCTGTTGCTTTGCTGATGTGCATGACATTTATAAAACTGCTCATTTCGTGAGAAAATATGAAGATAGGCAGCTGCTTGGTAATAAAATGACATAAATGGTAGAAGCTTAGTTCTTAGGCATGGTGACTTCTAACTTGTTTATTGGTCTATTTCGATTTTTCTTTATCGTAAATTAGCAGTCTTCTACTCGTAACTTGGTCAACTTTTACTTTAAAACTATGATGTAGTTACATTAGTACCTACTGTAAGAGGGATCTCTATTTAAAGGACAGTTTTGTTGGTCATTCTTAATGGGGACTTTAATATATATTCCTCCTATTAAGGGACACTAAAAAAAAAAAATTTCAAAAATAAGATGGGGGTAGAGAAATAAATAGAAATAATCTTTTGTTAGCAATCTTTTGAGTTTTCAAATTCAAGTTTATGCTCAGTGAAAGATAGTTTTGAGACAAGAAAACAATAAAATGAAGTTTTAATCCCTATCTTTTGAAAACTGCTTTTCAGTAGGGAAAAGAAAAATACATTGGGGGAAAAACAAGTTGTGGTGCAATCAGAATGAAGTGTTTCATTCTGATTGCACCACAACTTTTCCCATTCCATAGAATTCAAAATCTAATTATTCTCGCTACAGTTCTCATTGGGGGAGGGGAGGAAACAGTGTTAGCAAGTTGTAAAGCCATCCAAGATGAGGACCAATGGGAAGCTGGCTTTGGAATTCCAGTTTCGAGTACCGTCAAGGAAAATACTATTGATGAAAATGAATTGGGTTGACTTTGCTAAATTTGTGACAGTGCTCAAAAACAAGAATATTTAGAAATTGAAGAAAACTTGTATACTGAAGATACTACAACATAATTTTTTTTTTATTTCTATCGTAGTTGATGTGATCTTTAACAAAAATAGCTTGAAAAGCAGTGAGGAAGACGAAAAGTGACATAAAAAAGCTATACAGATGCTTTAAGATACACCTCCCAATTAAAAAAAAAAAAACTGTTGTTGACATGTAAGGATTTTAGATCATCAGTGACATTATCATCCACATGAGAAACAAAATGTTTGCATAGCTCAGATATTCAAATCCGTGTAAAGGATTACTTTTAATAAATTCTGCTGTTTGAAATTCTCTAAACACAATTATTCATTTCATACATTTATGCAATAAAAGTTTTTTAAATTAAGATTTTTTTTTTTAACTTCAAATAAATACTTGTGATCATGTAACTTATTAATATACAATTTGTTTAAAGCTTGATACAACCAGAATTTGTAATTTAATCGCATTTTGTTAGTATATATCCTCTCTAGAAGGGTCACCTCTATTTAAGGGACAAAATGTCTGGCCCAGTGGGTGTTCCTTATTGGCAGGTACTGCTGTATTTGCCTATATTTTTGTATAATACTTTTCTCCTTTTAAATAATATAGTTATTAAGTTATAGTAGGCTCTCTCTTAGAATTAGTTATGATATCAGTTCGTAGATCTGTTAATAACAGATCAATTGAAAAGTCCCCGGCCTACCATAGTAAAACACATTTTTTTTGGCAAAATTAGTTTTTTTTATTCAACATAATTCCCTTCAGGGGTGATACACTGATTATAGCGACCCTCCAACTTTTCGATACCATTTTTGTAGTACGATTTGTCCTTTGCTTCAAAATAGGCCTCAGTTTCGGCGATCACCTCTTCATTCGACGAAAATTTCTTCCCAGCGAGCATTCTTTTGAGATCTGAGAACAGGAAATAGTCGCTGGGGGCCAGATCTGGAGAATACGGTGGATGAGAAAGCAATTCGAAGCCCAATTCATGGATTTTTGCCATCGTTTTCACTGACTTGTGACACGGTGCATTGTCTTGGTGAAGCAGCACTTTCTTTTTCTTCAAATGCGGCCGTTTTTCGGCGATTTCGTCCTTCAAACGGTCCAATAACGCTATGTAATAGTCACTGTTGATGGTCCTTCCTTTTTCAAGGTAGTCAATGAAAATTATTCCATGCGCATCCCAAAATACAGACGCCATAACCTTGCCAGTCGACTGTTGCGTTTTCCCACGCTTTGGAGCGGGTTCATCGTGTGCAGTCCACTCGGATGACTGTCGATTGGACTTCGGAGTGAAATGATGGAGCCATATTTCATCAATTGTCACATATGGACGCAAAATCTCGGGTTTATTACGCCGGCGGTTTTCGTTCAGTCGCGGGTTCGATCCTTGGCCGCCAAAGACCCGCCATGTAGCCGGGGCTGATGCACGTTAAATCTGTTCGGGGCCCAAAGTCCTCCCGTTGGCGTGGTGTGGATGTTAGGCGAGGGGGTGCCAGCTCAGGTGTCGTCCTCGTCACTTGACCGTGGTTCAAAATTACGAGGTCCGTCGCCAATAGCCCTAGTGTTGCTTCTAGTGCGACGTTAATAAAAACTAAACTAAACCAAACTCGGGTTTATTACGCTTGATCATCTTCAAACACTGCTCCGAATCATCAACTCGTCGTTGTTTTTGGTCTAAAGTGAACTCGCGCAGCACCCACTTTGCACAGAGCTTTCTCATACCCAAATATTCGTGAATGATATGATGTACACGTTCAGTTGATATCTTTAGAGTGTCTGCTATTTCATTCAATTTCAATTTACGGTCATTCAAAATCATTTTGTGGATTTTTTTTAATGTTTTCGTCGGTAACAACCTCTTTCGGGCGTCCACTGCGTTCACCGTCTTTGGTGCTCATTTCACCACGTCTAAACTCGTCATACCAATCCTGGATGGTTGATTTTCCTTGGGCAGTGTCCGGAAACTCGGCATCAAGCCAAGTTTTTGTTTCAACTGTATTTTTTCCCTTCAAAAAGCAATATTTTATCAACACGCGAAATTCCTTTTTATCCATTTTTTTCACAATAACAAAAGTTGCTTCACTCAAAATGCTATAATTCACAAACTAATGATCCGACAGCTGTCAAATTTATACACGCATCTTTTGAGGGTTAGGGCTAACTAAAAAAACATATGGATTTAATTCTAGTAGCGCCATCTATGTGTCAGGCAGGGGACTTTTCAATTGACTTGTTAGTTGAATTAAGTTCTTTCAGCTTTGGTAGATTTTAATTTTCCTTGTTACTATGTAACAATTATTCACTTTTGTTAAACCAAATATTTATTTACAATGCTCTTGTTTTATGTCTTTTTTTGTGTGTTGAATTCTTTCGTATAAATGAGGAATTTATTTACTTTTAACGTACTAAGACCTCTTTCTTGAATTATCCAGAACTTTTCTCTTTTCTATTCTCTTATAATTTAAACTGTTCGGAACGCTCGATCGAGAATTTTTTTATAAATTATTCTTATGCTGGATTTTACTATCACTAGTTCCTTTTGAGTTTGTATATGTTAGTTGTGTGTGGGTGTTGGTGGTACTCACTCCTAGAGAACTTTTCATTGTTTTAAACTCGTATTTGGTTGAGTCCGATTTCCTTGGGTTAATAGAGTCTTGTCATCTTGGAAAGCCGAATAACTACGAGGGACTATGTGAATATTTTAGATCACCAGGTGCACTTTATTGTGCAAATATTGACTCCTTTGGGAGTTGCCGTTTTTCAGGTCAATAATGCTACAAACTATACAGCTGAACAGGTTCAGGGGGAACTTAAAGAGCATATAAACAAAATCTCATTTCAGTTGGTCATTTCAATGTCTGGGCCTTCAGGAACTCACCTTCTTCGGGTAAATACGAGTATCACTCACTCGAGGCACCCTAGTGATTTTTTCCTTTCTCATGGGGGTTTACTATCTTTTTTTAAGAACACGAGATACTTGCCCCCCCCCCCAGGATACCCTAGCTATCCTTTTCTATTTTAGACCCTCCTTGTCAACCAATCATTTTATTTTTTTAAACATCTAGATCACAGTTACACCTTGTTTGGAACAGCATGGCCACATCTGACTCTTGCGCCATTAAATTTCACCATCTCTCATACACTTCCATTCTTCTATTTTAAACTGCTGTTGTGGAATAAGAGCTCTTTCACGTTGGATGTTACCTGGCTTTGGTCATCATAGTGTAGATAAAAGAGTGAAGTATGAACTCAAATATATTCTCGTATATTGATCGTTGTTCGGATTTATTAGGTCCTTCGCACATAGCCGCTATGTTTTTCTTTTGACAATAAGCGAAGGGTGTCATAGCAGGATTTTATTGGTGTAATGAATTGTTATCAAGTTGGTTTATTTATCTTCTTTAATTAACTTGCATAATACAGTTAAATCAATGACGCAAAGAGTTTGATAGTCACCCAGAAAGCTATGTAAAATAGCTCTGTTAACCTGCGGATTACCAGGTGGAAATTTGAAACATGAAAGGCTATGTGGGATCTTTCGGTGACCCCATTGTTGAACACGTATTTATTTACCATATCAAATAAAACCCTAACCCTGGCTCTTTAAACCATTTTATAATATATATAAGAATTGTAGTCATCAAAAGATAGGAAATGCAATATAGTTGCTACAAAATACTTCAAAAATAAAATGTTAGTTAATTCATATTAGGAATTCGATTACAAAATGTTCAATTGAACGTAATTAATCATTTTGATTATTGCACTCATGACATGTTATGGACTTGATTTTTGGAAACAAATCGATTGCACTTTATTTCTTGTTAGTTTTTTTGATTGAATGTTCTCAAACACAATGCACCGACTAAGCTTGGCAGAAGATTCTGTTTCATCACTTTTTCTACATGTCTTCTGCATTATCAAAGGCGAACCTTATGTTTTGTGTGATATACTTTAGTAGTCGCTCGGTTTTTCAGGCGGCTATAGGATTTTACAAAGTTCATTCCTAAATCTTAATTTTTTTTTTCTTCCGAAGGATACTTTTTTTTTAAAAAAAATCTTTCTCGTAGTTTTCAAATAATCATCTAAACACAGTGAATGCGTTAATGGTTGCTATGTCAACAATATGGAAAAATAAGACTTGTGGTCGTCGTTTAGTATTACACAAACATGGATATTCACCCACTATTGGGTTTAAGCTATCCACAGTCCACACTGGCAATGATTATCGTCAAATATTTTTGGTATTTGAAATGTTTTTCGTCTGAAAATTCAAGACAAAATGCTTGGTTGATAGCATGATTACTGCTTTGTTATGCCTAGGCACATATTAAACCATCATAGCCTCTTTAGGAAATACAGTATTAAAATTAAATTTTAGAGGAACCTCTTTTCAGTTCAGGTTCTTCAATTAATTTTCTTTCAGTAATTATTCAGCAGTAAGGGATGTAAAAAGTTACCTGCCGTAATGTCATAACCTGAAGACAATCCATCAACCATCTTTCTATTGAAGTATTGCGGCTGAGAGATACCTTCAATGCAATTTTATAACTTTAACGACTAGATGGAGTCGTTTAGTGACCCCAAATCAAAAAGTAATTTATGTATCTATTTTTTTTTTTTTTTTCATGATGGTAGCTTTAACTTCAGAGTTTGTAACAAAATTGTGTACAACTCAATTATAAAATACTGAAAGAATTTAAAATCATATATTCTGCAGAAACTGGCGTTGAGGTTATTTTATGACCCCACTTAGTCACCGAAGCTTAAATGAACCAAGGCTACAGCCATGAAAAAATTAAAGAACGATTGGTGGAAACATAATCAAAAGGATAATTTCTAAATTTTTGGAGATATATAAGGAGGTTAAAGAAACTGTGCCAAAATGACAGGGAAAAAAATAATCTTAGAGTATACGAAACGAAATAGAAGAAGGCAATTTGAAGTTATATAAGGGCAAGTTCGATTGATTGCCTCAGTCTGCAGGAAATTGGTCTTAATGGGTAGAATTCTTCGAATAAAGGCCATTTTTATTTCTTAAACAAAAGTTGAAGGAATGAAACTGAGCTAAAACATACTGAAAACGGACAGCAAAACAATGGGACAAAGTTATTTAGAGAATGAAATTAGAATCAGCCTGGTTGGTAGTTACGGCATAAAATACGTTAGGGGGAAACTTTCATCCTGATTGCGTAGCACTTAAGTATTGAGATTTGGGATTAGGACGGCTAAAAGTGTTGGCTTTATTTGCAACAATGTGAATTTAAATGCTGAAAAATACATAAATGAAATACTTGAGAATGAATTGAAGCTTCCACTCAATCTTTTCAGGAGGATGAATCAATTATATTTTTAACAGGATTCAGCTCCATGTTATGTAACTTTTGTGGACAAAAAGTGATTGCAAGGTAATCGTATTCCACCGCTGCATTGGCTTAGGAATTATCCAGACATTTATAATCCGATTGAAAATCTATAGAGGTTACTAAAGGAACATGCGAGTCGTAAGCAACTCATAAACAAAATAGAGTTAATAGAAACAATAATTCAATCTTAATTTCATATTGTAATAGTTTCAGAACTAAACTCCATTGGAAGGTATTGTGAGACCGCAATTAAGGCTAAAAGTTTTCCAACTAATATCAGTTGACATGGTGATAATTTTTGTATCTCCTTTTTGTATGTGTTTCAGTTTTCTTCTTTAAGAGGTACTCTAATAATTGCGCATTAAGTTAGAAAGTGTATAAAAGGTACTGTATTAAATTTTTGAATAAATTATCTTTCTTTGTGCATAATTTTATGGTATTACTCCAAAAAGGTGGTATTTTTGAAACATCGAGTTCCAAAAAGTGATCTTTTTTGAAAAAATGTTCACAATTACACATTGTGTGTATAATTGTGAAAATCTTTTTAGAAGGTTCAAAAACACCTATATGTTGGAGTATTACCATGTAATTATACACAAATATTGTATATGTAAGTTAGTGAAATAAATTTTGGTTGGTTTTTACTTTTCTCTTTATTACCTCTGAAGTCCTATGCTTGTGTCTCGCCCTCAAAGATTGTCGTATATCGGGATTGGTACACGTTAAATCTGGCGGTGCCGAAAGTCCTCGCATTCATGGGGTGTTGAAATTAGAAGGGTGGGGGGCAACTCAAAACCATCTTACTTGTGTCTTCACCGTAGCTCAGAATTATGAAAGTCGTCGCTGACATTCCTGTATTACTTTTTGTTCGACGTTAATAAACAAATTCTTACTGAAGCAGTGTAGATTATACCAGTGATTCTTGTACATTGCATTCAAATAAAGCTATTAATTGTGGTTGTCTTCTTACAAAGCGGCTTACAAACTTCGTTTCGCTTTTCACATATTTACCTCGCGATTGGAAATTAGTGTCTTCGAGTAATTAGTATAAAGCGCGCGATTAGTTAGCTTAATTCTCATTATTGGTTGCCCCTTATACCACTCATGCGCTAATCCAAACTTACTCGTTTAACCATCTTGTCAACGGAGATTCTATGGCAGAACTGGCATGGGGCGGGATGATTAAAAGGTAGCTAATAGTGATTCGTTTTTGTTTTGTGTTATGTCGTGTGATCGTCCTGTTTTAGGTAACAAATAACTATCTTTGATTTGGACTGAAGTTAGTTTCTTCAAATAAACGTGAGCTGGTCGCCCTCTCAAAACCCATATCGTGAAGTCAATTACTGCCATAGAATGTATTTTAAATTCAATGTATGTGATGCAGAAATCGCTTTGATTTTTATTACAGCGAATAATAGTGGAATGCGATAGGCAATGCAAAAACAAACTGGTATTGTATTTGTTATTGAAAACCTAAATTAAAAAAAATATAAAACTCTTGAGTTCTCTGTAGCTATATTGGTAAAGACATCAATATATACCCATTGCGTGGCGACTCAACCACGTCATGGGTACATACAGTGACTCCCATGATTGAGTACATATCGCTCACTGTTTTTGGTAAGGTCAAAAATAATATTAAATACTGACTTAAATTTTAAGTATAAGAATATGTTGAAACGGCCAATTCTAAAAAAAAAAAAAAAAATCAGTTTATTTCATTAAATATATATAAAACATTTAGTTTTATAAAACTGTTCTTATTTTGTTTCCGCGTCACTTAAAAGCCAAAATATTAAAGAATTAGTAACACTCGAAAAAACTGGATGTGGGTATTTATATAACTAGAAGTCAACATTTAAATGCCTTATAGTTGTCAAACAGAATAGAAATACTATATTTTTCAATATAATTTTAAAAAGTTTTTTTTGTTTTAGTATTTAAAATAATTACACATTTTGAAGGTGTCTGTCAACCTAGAATTTACGTAATGAAATCTGGCAATACTTGTTAATTGAATCAAGCTTGAATGTAAATAAAACAACTGTGCTTGTGTGTTTAGTTGCGAAACAAAAATTATCAGCTGTTATTTGGTCTAATATCGCTGGATTCTTAGCTGGTATTAGTACTTTTACATTTATGGGAAATAACAAATGTAAGTTATTCCCATAAACGTTAGTTCAAAAGAAAAATTATACAATATGTAAAAAAAGAGTTTTCAATTATTTAAAATTGATCATATTGGATAACAAAGAAAATGCTTGACAATTTTAGCTGGACATAGCGAACACGGGAGGAAATAAAAACACAAATCTCGTGAAACTTTCATTTTAATATGAATTTTACACAAAATATACAACAAAAACGTAGAACTTTGCCAATGCTATTTTGACATGCAAATTTAACTACTATGCAAGTTTTATGTTGAGGTCACGTGTTTAGACTGATAAGAAATCCTGTTAGTATAAAGTCTGCAGAGTTGCTTCAAAACTTTTAAAACGTTATTTTGCTAATACTGTAATGAAAATGGCTTCGAAGGAGTTGGATGGTAATGTTAAAAATATTATTCAGCTCGCAGAAATGAGGGTTAAACTTTTATCGTGCTATAGGAATACAATTGAACATAAGTTTATTTACTGTTAAAAGTATTGTAAAAAAGTTCCGGACATGATCGACGGAAAATAAAATTTGAAGTGGACGGCTTCTGATATTTTCTGCAAGGGAAAAACATAGCTTTATCAAAGAGGTTAAGAAAAACCTTAAAATAAGTGCACCTCAGTGAGCCAAAGATGTTGCTAATACTTCGTATAAAACTTTTAGTGTACAAACTATACGGAATGTTTTACATGAAGGAAGTTATTTTGGAAGGGCAGCTAGAAAAAAACCTTTCATTTCAGAAATAAACAGGAGAAAAAGAATAGATTTTGCGAAATCTCGTTCATTTATCAGACAAGTTTTGGAACACAGTTATTTTCTCCGACGAATCAAAGTTTAACATTTTCAGGAGTGATGGACGACAATATGTGTGGGGAAAAAAACAAACACCAAACTGGAAAAACTTTTAATACCGACTGTGAAACATGGTGGAAGGAGCGTAGTAGTTTGGGGCTGTATTCCAGCCCCAAATCAACCTCAACCAAATCAACCTCAGGAATGGTTACTCAATAACGCTTCTCGCCAGTTAAAAACACCGCTTTAATCGCCTGGCATAAATCCAATTGAAAGTTTGTTGCACAAATTGGACCTAGAAGTCGGGAAACGTAAAATTTCGTGTAAAGATGAACTTAAACGTATACTCCTGCAAGAATGGCACAAAATTCTTAATAGTACAACCAAGGCTTTGGTTTTCTCTTTGAGAAATAGATCACAAGCTGTTATAAATGCAAAAGGTATATATACAAAATATTAAATGCATACTGATTTTCTTCTCACATTTTGTTGTATGATATTGCCAATACTTTTTTGACATGTAAATTTTCGTTTTGTTGTATATTTCTTGTAAAATGCATATTAAAATGAGTTTCATGAGATGTGTTTTTATTTCCTCCTGTGATCATGATGTCCAATTAAAATTGTCAAGCATTTCCTATGTTAGCTAATATGATCAATTATAGGCTATTGCCAATACTTTTTTTTACTCATTGTAGGTACTCTAATAAAGTTTGTTTCCAAGAAGGAAAAAATTAGTACCGCTTTTGATGTTTCACCTGTGAGTGAAACAAAACTAATCAATTCTTTAAAACCTACAGATGTTCCAGAAAACGACGAAAAAAATATTTTTTTTAACTTAGGAATTTTTTTTTTTTGTAATTTCGTTATGTTCTGTGTTTTTTGAAAGAGTTATTGTGGTGTAAGAGTCTGTGTTTAAGTTAGCGATGAATATGACTTTAAAATATGAAACTTTCTGCACCTCTAAAAAAAGTAAATAAATTGCATAATGTTAATCTTGTATTTGTTTTTGGTGTGATAGTCATTAGTAAAGGATTATTCTGCTGCCGAAATACTTTGTTCTGCTGACAATGTAAATGTTTCATCAAATAAAGGGTTTGGTTTTCAGGAGAAAAAAAACTTGAAAGTTGTTGCTGGTTACTTAAAATGGAATACAATGACTGACGCATTGTAAATGAGAAGTAATGGAGATGATGCTGACATATCTCAATGTGGTAATGTCGGTTGATGGCACTTGGCAACGGAGAGGACAAAGACCATTCAAAACAGCTAACATACAGGGTCATGCGGTGCTATGGAAACTGTTGATGTGTATCGTGTTTTCGAACAATCTGTTGAAATGAGGAAATTGCAGTAAAAGGGTATGACGCTGTGAAAGATTTATGGTCAGAATACCCTAACAATATACGAGTGTTTTGGATTTATACTAACACGTGTTGGATCAAGACAAAGGAAGTTAAAATCAATTTGAAAGGTCCTTGCAGGACGAGGAAAATTGACTGATGCCTTCAAGTTACAAAATTGTTACTGCTTTGCTATCTGTGACAATTGGAATGATTTAGAAGGTATCCAACGTGTAGTAATTGTGCCACATTTTCTGAATGTTGTTCGAATGCTAAACAAACAATGCTTGACAAACGCTTTATTAAACTGGAGAGGTGGTGCAAATATTAGTGAGTCATATTAAATGATTAAATTTTCAAGGATAGGTCTAAAGGACTTCCACAAAATCAGATTAACATTATCAAACCAATAAACAAGAAATTATGCGATAAAAACTTAAGACAAATTCTTACCTGGCAAAACACGAAATGCAAACGAATACGTCAATGAAATTCTGTGGAAGTTTATACCAAAAGAAGTTTTTGTTGCATTGTCAACACTGCGATTAGGAGGATACATGCAGTAATTCACTTTAATAAAGGGTTTCAAGGATTGTTAGTTACGAGTATATTGAATTAATTTTGGAATGATTTTGGTGTATTTGCATTTATAGGTTTTGCAGAACTTTATGAAGCTCGAGTAACAGTCAAAAGATGGTATGACATTCTTTGTCAGTGGTAAAAGTTGCCAGAAAAAAAATAATTAGCTAAAAAGTAAAAAAATGGTTAAAAATAAACAAACAGAAGGTGTAAGCTATAAAACACTGAATTTTTTGCAATGTTACATTGTAGCATTTTTAAATTTTTTTCTAAAATTTCTTCAAAATTCTCTATAAATTTATCAGTTTTCTGAAATTTAAATATTTATTGCAAATATTTAACATGGCTTATTTACATAAATTGAAGTTTTAAAGTATAAATTTTTCTCTAAACGGTTTTTTGAAAAGGCTGCAAACGTAATCGCGTACCTTGATGTTTATAAGATCAATAAAAAGTACTAGATTTAAAAAATACAAATTGAAGAATCAATATTTTAATTCAAAATTTTATGTTAAAGCTCCAAATTTCAGGGTCACAAAATTGAGTATACACCCTCTAATCATTGCGATTTTGCTACTATAATTTTTTTGTTTGCTTGTAATGTTTCATTATAGTAGTTTTTTCTTTCTTTAAGATAGTAATATTTGATTTCCAGGAGAAAAAAGTATTTTAAATGTGAAAATGAACTCCAGAACTGAAACTCTTACTAAAATTCGGGAAAATGTCGTTCTAATATCTGAGTTGGGTAAATTTATGTGTGATATTGTGTGCTGCAAAGTTTGTTCAGCGTAGTCACGGGTGGGTACAAAAGATTATCCAGAAGTATAAAAATTTGAACAAATTGTAAATAAACCTAAAAGAGAGGGATATTATGAGGTCCGTTGCCAATAGCCCCCGTGTTGCTTCTAGTGCGACTTTAATAAACCCAAAACAAACAAGTTACAAAGGAAATGGAGAAAAAAGGATTACATTTGTTAAAAAATCGTATTTCAAAGCCTTAATATTTCTAGAATAATGTAATATTTAGTGATAAACTTTTTCTTTATTACTAAACTATAATGTACTTGAATATCAATGAAAGCTCTTTGCGGTCATGATATAAATTTTGGAATTTTTAATACGCTTAATTCAGTATAAGATTTTAAAAAGTTCTGTGCAAAGTTTTGCAAGGAACACAGATTTTTAGCCACCCAAGGTACGCTTTTTAAAAATAATTACTTAACTACTCAGTTAAATATATGAATTAAAGTAAACGATGAGATTTCGAGAAATGGACAATAGTAAGCTTTCCGATGTTAAAATTAAAGCAAACGATAAATTATTAAACGACGGATTTGGCGAGAAACTTGGCATAAAATTTAATTCTTTAAATTTGTTTTAATCAAATTAATTTTTATTAATGAAAATTAAATTACCGTATTGTCATCCAAAACAATCTTGTATAAATGATATCAGCTCAATTGAGCGCTTTAAAATGCGAGAAAAAGCTTTTAAAGTTTTGAATCGGACACGTTTGCAATGCGAGTTAAAGAAAACCCATTGAAAAGTGATCTCATACGCCAAAACGCCTCACCTAAAACAATAGCTCCTTGAGTAGCTAATAAATAAATATAAAACATCTTCAAAATGAATCATCTGATTTCAAAATGCTGTATTTAAAAAAAAAAATGAACGACTCGGAGTGATAAGTAATACATAAATGGAAAGGGAAAACATATGAGTTATATTTTTTACTAGTGTTCGAAATAACTTCCTTTAGTTACACGTATAATATCAATTCGATACGTAAACTCCTGCCAAACACGTTGTAAAGTGTCAGTGGTAATTGATTGTACGGCAGCACAAATGCGTTGTTTAAAGTTGACATAAATTTGTGGGTAATGGTGACGCATACATTTTACCTTTTACAAAAACCCCAAAGGAAGAAATCGCTTCGCGCTATATCGGGTGACATAGGTGGGCAACTGAGTAACATCATTTGGTCCCGTGCAACCAATCCAACTGCGAGGTAGCTCCGCGAAAGCTTCCAAAACAGCTTTCGTGAAATAACTACTCAAAGAACATACGTGGGCCATCTATTTTTCACAGTATAAAACTTCCACAGTTTTCCTTTGCATTCATGTATTAATTTTCATTCTGTGTCATACATTTTTGAAAATACGGAATTTTGAAATTGGATTAATAGTTTTGAATAACCTGTATATCTGAATAGCTATGTCGAATATTTTTATCTGTATAGAATAAAATATTCATGTATATTATTTAATTTGAGTAAACTATATTATGAAAATAATCATAATTGCATAACATAAGTGGCGGTGAAACGGCGGATTGTGGTATCCACCAAAGGGCGACGGCCAAATGTTCTAGACCTGGGGTCGGCAATCTATTGAAACGGAAGAGCCAAAAGTTACAATTTACAAAATTTCCCAGTTTTTAAAGAGCCACTAAAAATTTTCGATTTAATATTATAGTATTTTCTTGTATATATTTGATTTAAAATAAACAGCTTTAAATACGGAATAATAATTATTCATATAAAAACACAAATATAAATAATTACATCAATGGGAGCATTGGCTTTGCATTCCTTTCGAAAGTTTGATTAAATCTGGCTTATAACTTGTTGTTTTAAGTTCAAGCACGACTCTAGATTTTCATTTGTTAGTCGACTTCTATTTTTACTTATTATATTCATGCAAGAGAACGTTTGCTGACACGAATATGCCGACCCGAAGATTGTCAGCACTCCATATGCCAACTTCACCTCACTGTAGTATCCTGGAAGACTATTCCATGCGCCGAATATGAGGGCCTCAACTCGCGGATTTCTTTTAGAGCTGTTCACTTACTCTGCTGCGCCGTGTGCATGCATTTCCGGACTTCCAACTTGCTCTTCAGTTCTATGCACTTGCTACTCCACAAGTCTTTAGTTTTCAAATCCAGGAATTGCATTGGAAGCGATCCATCATAAATTCCAAATGGCTCAATATTGATCTCATTTGTATTTGTGTTGAGAGGATTTACTATGAACGCGAGAGTACTTTTGTTGATTTTGAGTTGCTCGAATCCCTCAGCGAATCCATTCTTCATGTTTTTAACGCTATGCTCAAGTAATTCGTGTCAATAGTTGGATTGGTCTCATCGCGATATTGCTTCAGATTTTTAAAGTGAAGTAATTTACCGCTCTCCATGTCTTCAACAAAACGTAATTTTTTTTTCGAAACAAACTTCTTCAAGCAAGGCGTAGGTTGGGTTGAGCTTTCCTTGCGGTTTTAGATTTAGTTCATTTAGTTTCATTGTGGTATCTACTATGAAGTTGAATTTTTGCAGCCATTTATCTTTTTCCAATTCGGGGTGTTCAATGCTTTTTTAATTGAGGAATGGTTTTTATTTCACTCGAGCACAAAGCAAAACATTGCAATACGTTACCTTTGGAAAGCCATCGCACTTTATTGTGCAGAAGTAGGTCAGAACACTGGCTATCTATTTCTTCAAGGAAATCTTTAACCTGGCGATGGTAGTGATTTTGCCTAGATGCTGTTCTTGATGAAGTATGCAGTGAAACGTTTGAATTTTGTGGTTTATTTTTTCCCCTGAAGAATTGATGTTACCCTTCTATATATTCTTGTCATACTTCTGACTCCATCAGTTGCTTTAGAAACTAGTATAATTTATATCGATTCCATTGTCTTCCAGGCATTTTTACACAGCATTTGCTATATCTTCTCCACGAATTTGAATCATGACCCCGAGGCACCTTAGTGATCTTTTACTTTCCCATGGGGTTTACTGTCTTTGGTAAACACGGGTGACGCACTCCCGGGATACCCTAGCGATCCTTTTCTATTTTCGACCCTCCTTCTTGTCAACCACTTTCTATCTTTTTTTTCAACTTCACGTCTAGACCACAATTTAATCTTGTTTGGCGCAGCATAGCCATATCTGGCTCTTGCGCCAATAAATTTTACATTCACTCACTCACTCACTCTCCACGAATTTGCCCTGAGAGCGGTAGCAATCCTTGCAGTTCTTCTTTTGGATCTTGGGACGACATATACCTGACTAAAAGGGTAACTTGTGCCGTGTCTTTTATGTCGCAAAAGGCATAAGCCAGTTGAATGTCTTCCACTTGCATATGTGTTACATATAAAGACATTTTAGCCGTTCTATCTTGAATTGTTTTAGCAAATAATGGCAAATCCTTGATTTTTTTTTTTCCCCATGGTTTCTCTTTTGTTTTTAAAATCACGAAACAGTTCTTCAGATGCACGTATAAAACAATCTTTGACGTACTCGCCATCTGTGAATGGTTTTCCTCTTTTTGCAATTTCTAATGATACTTACTGCAAAGCTTGCCAGATTTACATTATTGGAAGATTTCGCCCAGTTACTTAGTATGGAACTTTTGAGTTCTTTAACAGCTTTTTTTTCATACATTACCGATTGGATAGTTACCGGCAAACTGGGTATGTTTTGTAGTGCAGTGTCTCTTCAAATTTGACTTCTTATTGTGTGCGAGTTTTTCGTGGCACATGAGATAAGTTGGAAGGCCATCAGTGTTGCATATGAAGGCAAACTACTCCGTCCAATCCTGATTGAATGCTCGGTTTTCTTCAGTTCTTCTTTTTATTTTTTTTACCAGAGGCCATGCTGGCGGCGGAGCTGAAAAAATGATTTCTTAAAATTTTACTTCGCTATCTAAAACGGCAAACAATTTATTTACCATTATTACTTTATTAACACGATCCTCTGATATATAATCCAGTTCTGTTACTGATTTTATTATATTATACGCGTGCATACCTTTCGAGAAGATAATTCGCTTCTAAATCGTATTCTTGAGGCAACAAGCGAATAGACTCGCGAAAACCATAAAGGATTAAATTAACACACATGCAATGTAATGTCAACCGCGCTATCCGAGGATGACTGACTGACAACACGTCTAGAGTCTAGATATGTTGTCTAGACTCTAGTTTGTGTGTGGGTGAGAAGAAAATGGAATGCAATTGGCTGAAAGATAAACATGGTCATGTAGTCTCATCTCTGAGAACAAAACAATAGTTCAAGTTTATCTCATTACGGTCATGTTAAGCGTAGCAATTTTTAATAAACGATTATGAAAATATAAGCTATTCAGAAATTAGGCACTTAGAAATATTTCTTATTTTTTTTTTTAGGGTTTTGATTATAAATTATTAATAATTTTTTTCGCATGGAACTGGAAAGCCGCAAATTTACATTAAAAAAAAAAAAAAAGGAGCCGCAGATTGCCGACCCCGTCCTATACCTTTTGAACTCTACTCCCCCCCCCCTCCCCATATCATTTTTACTGTCAAGCGTAGAGGTTGTTTGATTCTTGTATGGGATTGTATGCCTGAAAAAAGGCATAAGAAAATCTATTTTTAATGAGTCATTGATAAAATAAAAGGATATTTTTCAGAATAACTTAAAATTAAACGCTTTAAATTATTATTCAAATATTAGGTTAAAGCTCGCACTGTACTTTCGAACAAGGTAACGAATCAAAACATGCAATTAAAATTGTTAATTTATTGTGGTTGTACAATTGTAAAATGCAATTGCGTACTACTATCTCAATCTCTCGATCACATTCAAAAAAAAAAACTTGTCTCAGTTGAAAAATCTGTTAAAAAATATATTATTTAGAGCAAAAAACACTTACAAACAGTATTGCAAGAAAAATGGGTAAAAATATTCAGTGAATCCACATAAACCCTTTCAAATCAATGATTCTGTTTGGATGGTGTTCTAAATACAATTTTTTTTAAAAAAAACGAAATGTATTTATATATATATGAAAGAATTCTAGCCGTGAGCTCTCGATTATGACCATTAGGTTACCGCGGCCACAAAGAAATCTGTAACTTCAATGTAAAAATTGTGGTTATTAAATATTATCAATTCATTTTTGTTTCTTAGCTTAGTCCAATACATTTTTTAATAGACATCTTATTTTTCTTATAAATATTTTACACTCAAATAAGTATTTAATATTGTTTTATGCTTTTTAAAAATGAAAGTGGTATATATATTTTATTTTGGAAACTGCTGTATAAGAGCATAGTGAGTTTGGACCTCGCAAAAAAATTCCAAGTGAAGATTTTATTGTGGAGCACAGAATATAAAAGGTGTCATGCTTTGAATGTGTCATGATCCTAATGTTCTGGGGATAATGGCTTTTGTTTTACTCTTTATCCCATAAAACCAACCAATCAATCAGTCCTAATGTCCTTGCATTACCGTGGCTTAAATGTTGAAAGTGATGTGTCAGCTCGGGTGTGTAAACCTTGATAATCTACTATGGTTAAAAAATTGTGTGGCAAGTTGGCTGTTCTAAATAAATTTTTTGAGTCGTATGGGTAAGAAGTGTACTTTCAGCACAAAGTTGTTAAAAGTACTTGCATAAATATGAAGGTTCAACCATAGAAACTTATTGATATTCATTTCTGATGTTATACACTTTTGTATTGGAAAAATTGAACCCAAGGAGTTTTTATTTTATGTTCATCAGTAATGTGGCAAACATTCTCTCGAGCTTTTCTCAAAACTGTAAAACTCCTCAATCATAATTATCTTTATTTAGACTTTCCTTGTCATTCTTTAATGAATAAAACTTAGGAATATACCCAATATTTTGTATTAAATTTGAAGCACATAAAACAAATTTGATAACACTAGATATTTTGGAAACTAATTACTTGTAATTTGAGTCACCTGAGTATTTCAAATTTTTTATTTTAATAATTTGGATTATATTGATATCTTTAACTTTTATTCAGATTTCACTATGCAAGATTTTCGAAATTATTGTGAGTACTGAATTCTTTATAAATCAGTTGCAGAATTTGGCTCTATATTTACTATATTTTTCACAAACTATTGTGTTCTACTTCATCAAAAGTCGGTTAGTATTTTCTATATCTTAAAATGATTATTATTTAAACTTGTAAAATTGTTAAGCAGGCTTTTGATTTTACCATTGCATATTTTTACAGGTTTAAAATATTTTCAACTAGAATACATATAATAGTACCTGTTAGTATTTCAATCTGATTCCTGTTCTCCCTTTTTTCAGCATTTGATGTAAAAATTGCAATTGCCAAAGAATTATCTGTGATATGGAGCCCCACCATAGCAGACCTTCTCGCTTGGAGAAGCAAGAGGAATTTGAGGTGGAGGAAGAAGGCTTTATGCTTTCTCCTGTCACTATTCAAATTGAAGACAGAGGAAATCAAGGAGATGAAGATCTAGATGACAAAAGTAAAGATAGTCCATATGCTTTTGATGCTGATGATGATAGTAGTAGTCCTAGTGGGAAAACAAGTAATCCTGATCTTTCCCCTGATACTATGGATAGATTGACTGAAACTAAACCTGAGCGACGAAAAGTAAGTTTTTATTTTATATTGATAGATTTTTACAATTGTGTTAATGTGATGCCTATTATTTACAAAATTAAATTTTAAATGAGGGGCATTTGTGAGACCATTGATCTTCTATTGTTATCCCTCTCGTGTGTATGCATCCTTTTGGTAAGATTTATGGTCCTTCCTTTCTTCTATGGAGCTTACTTCTTCAGTAAACACAGGTGAAATACCCCTGAGATTCCCTATTTTCAACCCTACTCCTTCTTGACTAAAACTTATCTGTTTCTTCCTTCACCTCAATTCTAAGTTGTATACAACCTGTGTGCTGACTGGGAATGACAGAATAGTCCCACTGTAGCTCATGCATGTCAAAAGAGGCGACTTAAATGGGTACCCAGTGCCTGGAGGTATAGTCGGGCATCCTGCTCTTGGGGATTATATCGGAACCTCAGGGATTTGCCTTATTTAGATAAGTATGGACATCATAACCCCCAAGGCACCCTAGTGATCTTTTTCTTTTCTATGGGGCTTACTGTCTTTGATAAACACGGGTGACGCACCCTCAGAAAAATAACATGGCTGTAATTATTTCATTCTATTGTTTTCTTACAAAAGATTAAATTTTATTCATTCAGGTAGTGGTTCCTAAAGTGTATTCCCTAAGGAGCTTGCAGGATCTCTCATTTTTATCTCATTTATGATTAGTCATGCTTTCACAATGGATAGGGTGCTGTGTGGTGGCAACCTTAGTTTAAAAAGGATATCGTGGGTTGAAAAAGTTTATGCAACCACTGCAATAAGGAAAATATGCATTCCATATATGCCTCTTTTCATTTTTGGTGGACAAAACTTAAGAGAAAATTGGTGTGAGAATGTTTTGATCTTTGAAATGATAACTTGCACTATAAAATTTGTTTGTTACTCACTCATTGAAATGATTAAAATATTGAATCAACTTCTCTTCACAATGAGGTAAATTCACAGACAACTGGCACCATGTCAAAATCACTTGATATCTACATAAACAATTTAGTGTGCTATGTGTGAACTTAGGATTATTAACCATTATTTGTTAACCAGAGCTGAATTAAAATTTGACTTTAATTCATAAGTTTTCATTTGGTACCAAATTAAAATTTGATTGCTGATGAGTTGTCAATGTCATTTTGTGTCAAGTTTTCACCATTGTTGGGACCTGGATTCAACATTATATTCTGGAAATCAAGCAAAAATCAAAATATTGGGTTGCTTCTGGTGAGTCTTTTCCCAAAAAGACTAATATGGTCTCAGCTGTCGCAAAAGTTATGAAATTGAATTTTTGAGGGGTGAATGCCATCTTGATAACAAATATGAGTAACTGAGACTTAGGCAGCTGTCTAGTTAATCATGCTTTCTAAAAACAAACCATTTTTAGTGCTATAAGTGCCATCTTTTGGAATTTGTAAGGATTTAAAGAACAATTCTCCTACATATTTAACACATCGATCAATAACTCCCGAGTCTAACATTGAAAACAACATTTTTTTTGCAAAATTTTTTTTTATTCATTAACATAACACCTTTTGTTAATCACCTTTTAGGGTGATACAATCGTTCCAACGCTTTTCCAAATCTTTTTTTTTTTTTTTTTTTCCCCGCAAAAAATCTTTTTTGTTGCGAGTAAATAGCGATAAACAGCTTTCTGAATCATCGACTCGTTGCTGTTTTTGTTCCATCGAAAGCAATCGCGGCACCCACTTGGAAAAAACCTTTTTCACTTCACTTCAAAAAACCTTTTTCCTGGTCCGATCGACTTAAAATTTTGACACGTTTCAAACAAAGGTTAGTACTCTAGAAAGACCTGGTTACTGGTTTACTACGAGCGCCATCTCTGGGTTAGTCTCGGGAGTTATTGATCGATGTGTTAGCTTGAGACTTTTATGTATGAATGCTATTGATTGGGTTCTTAAGTGTTTCGCATATTGAACAAAAAGGTTGGATATATGCTTGGCTTTATCCTATGGAGAAAGTTTATTTGTTTTTACAATTTAATTATTTGTATATAAATATAGTGCTTGTGTCATATATCAAATACAAAAGAAATTATTTTATTTATTCTTTGTGAATGAATGTTGGAGTTCATGGCATAGTAGGAAATCTGAATATACTGCTCCAAACATTAAATTTTTGCAAAAAAAATTTAAAACCATGTAATAAAATTTAAAGATATGAAATGTGATGGTTAAAATCCTGATTGTAATACAAATTTAGATTTTAATATAATAAATCAAACAAGTTGTTATTCTCCCCACCAAATCATACGAGTTTAAAATGATGAAACACCAGAGTAAATTATAATATGATGAACAGTGTTTGGGACATGTTGGGAAGGATGCCAGATTAGGCTTTTAAGCATTTGGTTCCCGAGTACACATTAAAGTTGTGTTTAAATTAAAGCCATGTTTTTAATGAAAGTATATTCTGAAATAACTTGCTCCTGCTGTTAAAGTATCTAAAATTTACTTTTAAAAGTAAATTTAATCTAAAAGAAAAATAGTTTTTGTCAATATTTTATTATGTATGTTAATTTCTTATTTTATCATCACCGTTCAGTATTACTGGAAGGAAAAACTGATGTACAACAATTTTTTGAAAATAGTACAACCTTAATATCTTAAATGTAAAAAAAAAAAAAATCTTAAAACAACAAAGTAAAAAATTTATAATTTATCAGTCAATGGAAAAAAAATTTTAAGTTATAATTAACTTACACTTAAGAAGTAAAAAAAAAAAAAGCAAAGTAGTGTCTCAAAAATCGAAAAATTCAATAAATTTTGGTTTTTAAATACTATGGTGTTGTTCTATAAATAAATATCAATCATAACTTACTTTTGTCTTTATTCAAATTTTAGAACAAACTAGAATAAAAGTAATCCAAACAATCAATATTTTTGTAGCATTCTGTAAAAATAATAATAAAAAAGGCAAATGCAATGGTACCCATTTTTCGACATATATCATCAGCATTATACTCAAATATATTTACATTTATGATAATCCTTTTCAACATAGATCTATAATTATTCTTAAAAAGTTATTGGATCTTGTAGCTTTTCTAGAATTAAAATCAAGAAGTCTCTAAAGATATGATTACAATGTTATATTATGAATATGGTCTATACACAAATAATTGCTCGTATCAAAATCATTTTCAAAATTGATCAATTGCAGTTCTTCAGAAAGATTCTATTGCATCTTAAGATATTACAATATAATATTTCAAATATGCAATGTTTTAAAAATACTTAATTATTCAAATTTGAAAATTCTTAATGTATAAACAAATATTTATTACCAGACAATTTTTAAACAAATGTTAAAAAAAAAAATACTAACATTAGAAATCTAAACAGCATTCCAATCAATCTAAGCATTCCTCAAACAATCTTATTGAATTAAATTGTAAAGAACAGATGAAGAAACATTTTTTAAATAATAGAAAATCACAGTTAAATTAATGATTTAAAAAATATATCCGTGTAAACTTAACAAATTTGAATAAATTATTTTAGCTTGTTGATAGAAAATGATTCAATTCCTTTATGTTACAACAACCCAAAATTAAGAGTTAAACAATTATTTTGAAACAACAAGACATAAACTATACAATTTTATTAATCATTCAATTAAAAAGTATAGTGGTCATTGTTTTGGATTCGTGGCCGGCGGTTTTCGTTCATTCGCGGGTTCGATCCTTGGCCGCTAAAGACTCGCCTTGTAGTCGGAGCTGATGCACGTTAAATCTGTCGGGGCCCAAAGTCCTCCCATTGGCATTGTGTGGACGTTAGGAGAGGGGGTGCTAGCTCGGGTGTTGTCCTCGTCACTTGACCGAGGCTCAAAATTACGAAGTCTGTCGCCAATAGCCCTCATGTTGTTTCTAGTGTGGCGTTAATAAAAACTTAACTAAATTCTCAATTAAAAAGTAATATATATATTGTAAAATTCAAGTTACATTAGAGGGCCGCGGTAGCCTAGTGGTCAAGGTCGTGGACTAGCGGCCGGCGATTTTCGTTCAGTCGCAGGTTCGATCCTTGGCCGCCAAAGACCCGCCGTGTAGCCGGGGCTGATGCACGTTAAATTTGTTCGGGGCCCAAAGTCCTCCCGTTGGCGTGATGTGGATGTTAGGAGAGGGGGGTGCCAGCTCAGGTGTCGTCCTCGTCACTTGACCGTGGTTCAAAATTACGAGGTCCGTCGCCAATAGCCCTCGTGTTGCTTCTAATGCGACGTTAATAAAAACTAAACTAATCAAGTTACATTAGCATGTAAGCTAATATAACTATTTTATTCTTAGCATAATGCATTTCACATACACAGTTCTAAACAAATGAATACAAGATAAGGCAGGCAGCACGTGATATAAATATCATGTGATTGTGAAGTCTCTTGAATTTAGTCCATTAAAACTTATTGATGGCCAACTCTTTTTACAAATACCATGCCATTAAAAAAGTGTCATTGGTATTTAATTAATCACAGACACTGAAACTTTTGGATTGTGCACAAAAAAATTGACTTATAAAATATTATAATTTTTCTTTAATAACTAGAAAATGAATCTTGTAACTGGAGTAAAAGATGACTTCATGACCTGACATTCAAATTCAAGCAATTCCATTTAAATTGTGACTTATGGCAGCTCTCTGTAAGAAGTAGTGTAATGTCTTGGGGTATCATAGGTAAGGGACATGTGGTAGTTGCTAAGGGTGTTTGTGTTCCTATTTGTTCAAGCTTCTCTGCTAATGGGTTCTGAAAATAGCCCTGCTGAATTTCATTGATTAATTGAAATAATACAACGTTAATATACTATAAATATAGGATAGTTAAAAGGTTACTGGAACTGTTGCCTATGGTGAAGCAGGTGGTGATGGGAGAAAAATGTCTCTTTCTGAGGTTGGCAACGCTACAAACGAAGAAGTCAAGCCATCTGATAATAATTTCGGTTACTGTTGGTAAAAAACTGCAGCCTGTCCGATTTTGCAAAGCATTGTTTCATTTGTCCGATTTTAAATTGTTAATCTTCAGAGCTGTGTACAAGCATCAAATTCTGCATATTCTGAGAGAAATCGCCATCTGATATTCGTAGGATGTCGAAGAAAAAGTATACAGAAATGATATGATGAAAAAATGGCAGCATGCATGTGATTTAAGAATTTTCGATATGGTCGCACAAGAATTGAAGATCTTCAGAGTAGGTGCCCCTCCTCTTCCATGGCAGATAGGAGTGCAAGTTAGACACTCAGATTGGAGTTGACAGACAAACAAGTGTTAGGAAAGAAAATTGTTGTGGAGATTTTTAAACAACTACGATACACAATCAGTTTAAAATGGCAAGAAAAATGGGATGATAATAGATAACTTGTGTTGCATGACAATGCCCAGCTCATCACTCCCCAATTATGAAAAAGTACTTAGCCAGGCACAGTGTCGCTACTCTGGAGTATACTCCCTATTCTCCAGACTTAGTACAATCAGATTTTTACCTATTTTCAGGAAATGGAAGGGATGCTGAATCAGAAGAGATGATAGGAAATGTGATGAAGCAGCTGAAAGCATTTTTCAAAAAGGGTTTGAAAATGGAGCTATTTGAACTGTTAAGTGAATCATGGAACAAGTGTAAATACAGGAGGACAGTACTTTAATGGAAAATAAAGTAAAAATGCCATGCATACTTTCATAGTATCTATTTTTTCTTTCTCCCCTCTTTTCCCATGGTCTGAAGACCTAAGTGGTGACCGACAACAACAGAATAGTCCCATAAAAGCATGTCGCAAGAGGAGACTAAAATGGGTACCTAGTGTCTGGGGGTGTAGCTGCACGCAGTGCCCTAGAGAATTATATCATAGGACTGTGATGACTTGCCTTCTATTGGTAAGTACGGGCATCATGACCCCGTAGTGACACCCTAGTGATCTTTTTCTTTCCTATGGGGTTTACTGTCTTTGGGAAACAGAGGTGACGCACTCCCGGGATACCCTAGCGATCATTCTCTGTTTTCGACCCTCCTTGTCAACTAATTTTTGTCTTTTTCAATTTTTTCTCGTCTAGACCACAGTTAAATGTTTTGCACAGCATAACACATCTGGCTCTAGTGCCAATAACATTTACATTCACTCACTCATCCACAAATGGTTTGAGCACATGTTCCATTTGGATGGATCACGCACAGGAATGCAAATGTCGAATGGAAAGAAAATTTGAAACCACTTACCTTCATAACTACTTTTAACATTCTGTCCACTACAATACTAGTAAATATGCTTATATTGTAATCTTGATGGAATCTGAGATTAAATGTTGAGACTCAGGCTTAGTGATTGGCTACTGTGAAATCGCTCCCTTGCCACACATAGTGTGGTGCGATTGGCCCAGGAGTAATAACCCTAAGCCACATGCTAATTTGAATATGTGCTCTAGTGAGCATGTTTAGCCTTTTAATTCTTGATGTAGACTGTCATAATTTTTCTAGTTTATTACCCTAATGTATTTTTGACACAAAGTAAGTAGCTAGATGAGTTATTAAAAAGTGTTATCCAAACCAATTGTATTTCAATTTAATTCAATTAAAATTCAATGAAGTATTTAATGCATTTACAGACATCCAGTCGTGTGAAATTATTGGTTAGAAGTCATGCTGTACACGATGATGCATCTCCTCCACCTGATCTTGAAACCATTATTACTAATACCAATATGTTGAGTGTTACCAATGCATCATCCTTTGCAACTCAGGTAAGCACACAGTTCATCTTTGTTTCATTTTTGAAAAGTATCCTTTATTAAATGTAGCATGTAGCTTATTAAATGCAAATTTTATTTTTAAATAAACTGTATTAAAGAGAGATGACAATTAAATCTTGACTCCCAAGGGTTTTTTAAAAAATTTTATTTACTATTTTCATTTCTTTTCAGACTCAGTCCAAAGGAGCTACAAATAAAATTCGATTAGGTAATCAGAGTAGTTCTCAAGGAAGTACTGAAAGTTCATCTGCTTCTGGATTATCACGAGGTTAGTGCTTAATCCTATTTCTTAATTTTTGTGACTTCTTTTTGCCCCTAGGGAACTTACTTCCTTGGAAAATTAGTACAAGAATCATGATCCATAGGTATCCTAGTTATCTTTTTCATTCCCAAGGGGTTTACTGTCTTCAATAAACATTGACGACACTTTCCCAGAATATTGTAGTGATCTTTATCTTTTTTAGACCCTTCTTGTCGACCAATTTTACCTTTCCCATTTTTCTAATATCTAGAACATAGTTACACCTTGTTTGGAGCAGCATAATCATATTTGGCTTTTGTGCCATTAAACTCAACGATCATTCTGTGACCTTTCTTTGAATTTTGCTTTTTCTACTTGAATATTTATGCACAGTATTAACTTTTAACCCGTGCAAGTTTTACTGAATGTGGAGCTCCTAGTGTACCTTTTGTTTACATGTGGATTAATGATTTATTTCAGAATGATTAAAACATTTTTATATTCTGCAGACTTTAATTATTTTACAGTGACTAATTTGGCTCGCGCATCTTAGTTTTTTTTTAATTAAATTTATTTTTTAAAATAAAGCCTTAAATTGTTCTGACTTGGTTAACACAATTATTTCACTTGGAAGATGTATTGTATTGAATTACATACTTGAAAGAAATGTATATTTTAAATTTAACGTTATATATTCTGGATTTGCTTCAGAGGTTGACTGAACTTTTTCCTGAAAATACTTGTAAATTACTACAGGCTATCTATTATGGAATATTTTACTTGAGGATGTGGCCTGTCTTCTACTTCTATTTATTCTTTCTATTATCTCTTCTCTTTCTTCTAAAATTTTTGTATAAATTGTTTCAAATGAAATTAATTTCTTTTTGAGGCCATTAATATGCCATCAATATAAATCGCAATTGCTATTTGACAGTAGCAACAGGAGTTGGACTTTAGACCTATCTACCTAACAATGATGCAACTTTCTATGGGTAACCAGAAACATGTATTGCTGTTATAAAATAAATATTATAGTGAACACTTCTGATAATCTGTTTTTAAACTAGACTTATTTATACAAAATTATCTTAGCATGAAAATGATTAAGAGCGGCCTAAAATTTATTTTGTATATTTAGATTTGTTTGCAGAAAGGGGCAATTCACATATGTTTCATTGGAAGTTGTATTAAATGTAATTAAATGTTTTATCTATAATGTTGACTCATTACTTCCTGCTGACTAAATCTAGCTGTATTTTGTGAATTATGGCCATGTTGCTAATGGGAATTCTATAAATTCTCTACATTTTTTTTATATATATTGGAACTTCTGAAATGGTACTGAAAAAATATTTTGCTTGTCTAAAACTTAATGTTTAATTCATTTTATATAGCTTGAACTTGTAAATTCCTTTAAGCCTTTCACTATAGGAGGGAGAAAAAAGAAGTGCTTCTCTGGGCCCACTACTTCTTACCCTGAAGTGTCACTCTGTGCCCAGACTATTTTAGATTTTAAGCCTAATTTGTAAAAAAAAAATTCCTATAAAATTGGCTATTCATTAGAATAATTTGCTTTTTACACATATTATTTAAAATGCATTAAACTTAATATATATGAAAAAGATTTAAGATTTTGAGCAAATGAAATATTTTCTTCGTCTTTTTTTTTCTTTAATGTCTAGGACAGCATTTTCCAAATCTGTACAAACAAAATGTAATGGATGTTTGAGATTTGATCTAGGAGGTTTAATATCTCTGTATTCCATATATTTTTTCATAATATGATGAATCAATTATGATCTAAATTGTAGTAATGAAACTTTTCTAAAGTAACAGAGCTATCTACATTCAACTGTGATTTCCTCTGTGAACGTAAGATAATGCAAAGATTTTAAGCTTTCGCTCCAGTTATCATCCAATTGCTGAATGCTTGATTTGTCTTCTTCAATATCATGTATAACTGTACTTGGTGTTTCAGAATCATCATGTTTAACTGTACTTGGTGTTTCAGAATCATCATCTAAGTCGCTAAACAGTGCAGATTTATGAGTATTTTTGCTAACATCATGTCAAATTCATTCATTAATTCGCAAATCTCAGTCAGATAAATACTTCCTTTTCGTCATGACTCTCGCTACAAATAAAAACCGATCAAGTGAAATGAACAGATAAGAGCATCTGCTACCAAAAGCCCTAACCCCCCATAAACATCCATAAATTCTCATTGGATCTAAGAAGCAAGCAAGCAAGAAAGAAAAAGCAAGCCAATAGCAAGTGTGCCCTTTAAATCATGTCAATACATTTAAAGAGGCATGCCGCAACACCTGCTTTTAACAATAACCCCCTTCCTGATAGCCAGTAGCAAAATCTAACCCCTCATTACCAAGGTCAGCACTCCAAATGACTTATCTATATACACTCTATAACATAAAAAACGATTAACCAAGAATGAGATGTCCGATGCAGACAAAAATTGGCAGATAGGAAAATTATGTACTGAACAGAAAATGATTAAAATTTCCAAAAAATTGAACGATTTATTTCAGTTGCAAAGTAACGAGCTCAATAAGGTGTTGACCCAGATTTAGCCTGGTTGCAAGCTGCCACACGATGTGGCATTGAGTGATAAAGCTCCCTGATGGTCTTCTGTGGTATTTCTTGCCAAATTTGCTCCAATTGTTTGGCAAGGCCCTCAACATTCCCTGGTAGATGCAGTCGCCTTCCCATCATACCTCGGACATGCTTGATTGGAGAGAGGTCTGGTTGGCCATGGAAGTGTTTGACAAGCTGCAATGCAGTTCATAGCAACACAGGCCGTATGTGGTCTGGCATTATCTTGCTGAAAAATAAGGCTAGGGTACTGCAAAAGGAACAGTAGCAAAACAGGTCTCTGAATGGGACCTACATACTGCTGTACTGTAAGTGTGCCTCTAATGACGATCAAAGTTGTCCCCATTCAGCATTATTCCAACCTGATCGAGCCATGCACCACCGTATTCTGGCTTCTGGCTTGACATTGTGCAGGTGTAGCTGTCGGTATAAGCTTAGATTTTGCTCTATGAGCCATCTGTGAATGGTCATGGTGGGCACTCGTGTGCAGGTCGCATGTCTGATGGTTGATAACAATGAATTGGGCACTGTGACAGCTCATCTGACAAACATTTTGTCCTCCCGATGTGCTGTGGCCCCAGGTCAGCCACTTCCATCATGATGCTGAAATCTGCTATTGTCCACCCATTCTTGCCAGCATCTTCTAATCGCCACAGCGCTTCGACCCATATGAGGAGCGATTCTCCGATTTGCCCAACCTGCCTCTTTCAATCCAATGATACAACCTCATTCAAACCTTGACAGTTGCTCGTAATGAGCTCGATTCCTGTGGCAAGGCATTTTTTCAGTCTTTGAAAGGTATCCTAAATCATAATGCAACAGAAAATGTGACCATTATATTGATAATCGCATCTTATATACACCTGCTAAGTGTGCAGTTCTAATGCACTGTAGCTCCTGCTATTCATTCATTAGACACCAAATTTTTACAGTTGAGCAACTCCTTCTTGGTGCATCATTTTTTTTTTTTTTTTTGTTATAGAGTGTAAATTTTGCAGTATTGTAATGCCATCTAGTAATATTATAAAAATAAAGTAAAACATTTTCATCAAACATATCTCTGTTGATACGTTGGTCTGCAGCAGCCCTTCTTGAAGCGTATCTAATGTGATACGTTGGGAGTGAATGGGTTAAGAACAAAAAATACTTATAGAAATTTTAACCATAATGTACTAACTGTGAAAAGGATTGAATTGTGTACAATATCATTAGATATGTAATTATTAATCTCATCAAACTGTTAAATCTTCAGCCAAGAGAATTTTTAAAAATAGAACTTTTGTCATTGTAATGTAAATTTAGAAAAATACTGATAAAAGATGTCTTTGGTGACCATTGAAATTTTGTATCATAAGCATATTACCATAAGGTTTATCTTAATTTAATATCTCTAGCATCAAATTCTCATATAAAAAGCTACAAGATTGTTATAAACATGGGAAGAACTGAAACATTAGTGCACATAAGTTTCATGTATCAATTTAGAAGTTCTAGCTTTGGTGTGGTTTTTACTAATCGGTTTTAACATATAAAAATTTTGGAGTAATGTCTAATTTTTCTTTTCTTTGTTTTTATCTTGATGAAATGTATTTACTATCTTTTTGTTCTTCAAATAGAATGAAGTAATTATTTTGAGACGAGATTTCCGAATTTCTATTTTTTTTATATTCAAATTTTAGATTCAAGTACTGAAACTTACACAGATTCTTCTGGCATTGATTTACAACAGTTTATTGTAGATACTCTTCATAAAAATCAGAAAGACCGCTTAATGCTTTTAAAAGTTGAACAAGATCTAACTTCTTTAATAAAAGATAACAAGTGAGTGTTTTTATTGTATACATTTATATATCTGAATGTGTATGATTTTATAGTTAATTATATATTTCAGCTTTTAAGACTGGTGATTTTTTTTAAAAAATATTGATTTAATTATATATCTGAATGCAATATTTAGAATGTTAGATCTATCATATCTTTTTAAAAACCATTGGAGAACTTTAAATATATTCATTGATGAATTCTAATTGCTTGGATATTTTTAAGTTAAAAATTTTAATAATACTTACAAAATATGTTTTTGTAAAAATGATGAGTAAATGTAATTTCAATATTTTATGAAGGGGCAAAAGATTCTAATGTTTTGAGGTGGGCAATGAAAAGGTTTTTATATAAATATCCTTGTCTTTCAAAAGGAAAAACGGTGATTTTTCAACCTTATTGAATAATCCTAATTAACTTTGCTTAGATCATTCTTTTAGACAATTATTAAATATGTTAAATCAATTAGTTTACATGACAAAGTGTAATTGATAATGGCTATTGCATTTAACTTAGAATATATCTTTGTATATCATATTTACTTATGTTTCAAATGATGCAAAGCTGAAATCATTATTGTAGAAAGATAATGTTGTTAGGAAGTTTCTTGTTTAACAAAGTAACCTTTGGGATGTATTGTTAAATAGAACTTGGTGAAAAAATTTGTTTCACATATTATTTAGCATTTTCAATACACTTTGAGTTTAATGTGGGTTTTTTTTAAGAAAAAAAAAAAAAAAAAAGTTGTGCATTTTTAAATTTTTGGTGCAACTTGGCTGAATTTGGCTCTTGTGCCATAAAACCACTATCACTCACTCACACTTTGTTTTTGTGTAATGATGGCTTGCAGGTGTTTCTCCAGAAGCAGGAGGAAATGTAATTTATTTTCTAATCTATGATTTCTATAAAGTAAAATTCGGGAAATATTACTTTTAAAAAATAGGTTTTTCTGTGAAGGTTTTGTCATGCCTATAGAATACTAATATCGAGTTATTATTCTAATTTTGGCAAGATATATTTTACTTTAGAGGTTTAATCATCTTTTTTTTTTTATAAAATACAGATAGTGAGAGCAAATTCATTAATGAATACAGCTGTTAAATGAAATACTTTAACTAAAATTTTCCTGTAGATTGTGTTTAAATGAAATTTTGATTTCTTAAAATAATTATCATAAACCAATAATTTTTGTATATTGGTATTAGAGTAAATAAAAATTGAATGATAATGAACAGTAACTGTGAAGAACTTTTATTTTAGATTGCCTTTTCCCAGTATTGGATATTAAATGTAATAATTTATTTATTTTATTTTTTGAACCAAGCCTGAAATTTTGGCTGTAGCCAAGTTAACTCTGTGGCGATGATAAAGAGCTTCATAGTCTGTGATAGCAGGTCAAGTTGGGAATTAAAGTGTTGATTGTATTTAATGTAATTTTCAATAAAGGGGATTGCTGCACATTAAAGAAAATTGTGTCTCAAAATTCTCTTGTGATGTGCAAGTTAAAGTGAAGTGCAACCTCAAGTGTAACTCTTGTTACTTGAGATAGTTCAGAATTACAAGGTCCATCGCCGATAGCCCTTGCAATGGTAATGGAACCAAGTCTTGGAAGTTTTGGCTGCACTGTGAATGAATAATTTTTACATTCACAATTTTTTTTAAAAGAAAAATCTTAATACTGAAGTCATCAATATTTTATAAAAACTTCCTTTTTTTATTAGTTGTCTTCTACTTCTCGTACATTTAAATGTTATTTTAGATTTTGGCAATTAAACTATTAAGTATTTAATATAATTTATACTTTTTTTTTAATTACTTAGGAGACAGTCCATGAAATTTCCTCAAATGAGCTCATATAACAGAATGCTTGTTCACAGAGTTGCAGCTTTTTTTGGTTTAGATCATTATGTAGATGGAAATGGAACATCTGTAATTGTGAATAAAACTAAAACTACTCGAATGTAAGTTACCTATCTAATTTATATTATAAATTACAAGATTCTTTCAGAACTTTGATATGGATTATGAAATCATTGTCAGAATTCAATAGAAGTTTTAATCTCTGGAGTATATATAAAAAATTAAATTTTAATATTCTCAATTCAAACTGGTGACCAGAACTAAAATGGTTTTTATTTTAAAATCTTTTGGGTTTTATTGATCTTTGGAAATCAAATCTTTTATTTTGATTTATTTATGTTGCAATTTACACTTTTTAAAAAATTTCATGGCTGAAATGCATTTAATAGGCATCAATTTGATTAGAATTTTTTTTTAAATCTGTTTGCATCTTTAATATAGGAAACTGAAAGGGATGTTTTTTGAGATTTAAGATTTCATTAGCTTTTTATGAAAAGCTATATTGATTAAAATAGGGCCTTACAAGATCGCTAGTCCTTTTTAACATAAGTGTATGACCATTTCTAGTAATATCCATAACCGATAATTCCATATTCTATTTAAACTATGTAATGTAGCTGAATTCTTAAAACATTTAGCTCTTCTCCACCTCACTCCCAAATGCAATTCTACGATCACAAATTTCAACACAATTTTTAAAATAAATTGGTTCTTTAATATGTTTAGAAAACTTTGTTTGCTTTTTTTAAAAGTTCTACTATATATATTGCTGCTTTATGTTCTTGACTGTGAAAAATTGCCTTCATAATAGATTTATGCTTTCCCCCTTAAAATTTATAAAGTATTTAGTTAAAATATTTCAGTAAAAAAAAAACTGTAATGGGAAGTATTTAACTGATATGTTAAATTTAGGATATATCCTTTCTTAATTATATAATACTTTCTTACATAGAAAGGTGTGTTTTAGATTAATTTTTGTTGATTATCTGTTCTTTGATGCATTCATGTCTCCATGAATACTAGATTGTTGTTCATCACAATATTCTATTCCATCATGATAACTTTGACACAAGCTGTATCCCCATCGGTTATAGTTGATTATTAATTTTATAAATATTTGAACTTCATTATTGAATTATTTAAATGAGTTATCTTCTCATGCACTATACTAACTTATATTAATAATTTAAATATTAAATTGTCCTGGATCATTTGCAACCTACTGATCAGAGTCGGTTGAAAGTGTGGTATACGCTTCCATATTTACTTACTCCTTCAAATTAGTGATCCAGACACTTTTTAATCAATTTCTCCAATAATCATGTCTTAAAATATCATTGGAAGGGAAAGATGATGTTGATATCTTGTGTGGTATTTCACCTACCACAATCTTGGGAACATAACCAGAGATATGGTTTTGTTCTCATAGAATCTCAATTTTTAGGAGACTGTATTTCTGAGAATTCTATAAAATATTATGTACCTATTTCAGCTTTGGATTCTAAAATTCTTGTTAGTTATTGTTTTAGCTTGTCCTATAGAAAATGTTTGTAGTGCATTTAAAGGAAAGGATTATTAAATTTCTCAGTCTGAAAATGTTGTTAAAGCAATTCTTATAAGAATTGCATTTAGGAGATCTCAAACCTTCCCACCTTTTTTCCTAGATGAGAATTCAGCATGTGATGGAATTAGTAATTGGTTACTTTGGACTTTGTGGCTGCAGTTTTTGTGAAAACAGATGTAACAAATTTTATCTGCATGTTAGGATAATTTATCTGACTTGCCATCAATCACTGACAAGATAAATGGAAGTGTTGAATTTTCCAGAAAGGACTGTAGTATCATTACACCCTGTTGTTGTGGTTTCTGAATTATGAAGAGAATTGTTGCAGGAGGAAGTGCAGCAACTTACCATTACTAGTAAGAACTCTTGCCAAGGAAGACCAAGCACCTGTTCAGTATTGTGCATGCATACACCCACCGCTTGGCAGAAACAGGAAACTTATTGGTATCTCAGAGGTTTTGGTAATCGTGCCACCAAATATAATGTCCCTTGCAAACAAAAGCAATCATCAGTAATGACAAATACTGGGGGTTTCCAAAAAGTTGACTTTCTTTTCGTCACAGATCGTAAGTCAGGCTTAAGGTTTTTGGCTGACAGTAGAGCTTCCATAAGTTGTGTGCTAATTAAACTATATCACAGATGGTGCAGTTTTAATTTTTTTGTAGTTTCTAATGCCAATAGTACTCCCATACGTATCTGGGGCATTATAAATTTCATTGTTGGTATTGGTATGCTCAATCGCTTGTTATGCATTTTCCCCGCCTTTCAGGCAGTTTGTGAATACCATGCCAGTAAAAATCTTCCCCTTTTGCTGCGAACCATTCATCAAGCCATTTTTTTCATATCTTTGTATGTACCAAAATGCTGCTCAGTAAGTGCATGACCCATTGATTCAAATAAGTGGTAATTGGAAGGAGCCAAGTCTGGTGAGTAAGCCACATGGGGTAGAACTACCCAGCTGAGAGCTTCCAACATGTCGCAAACCAATTTTGCCAAATGTGATGGAGCATTGTCATGAAGAAAAATGACTTTGTGTTGCCTCTTTCAGTATTCTGGCCTTTTTTTCAATCAGCAAGCAGTTCAAATAGGTCAGTTGTTGGTTGTGACATTTAGTATTAACCTTTTCCCCAGCTTTTAACAGCTCATAATAGACCACAGCCCTCTGGTCCTACTAAACACAAAGTATCTTTCTGCTAAAACTATTTGATCTTGCAGTTGATATGGATAGTGTGCCTGGGTCTATCCATGATTTTTTTGTGCTTGGGATTCTTAAAATAAATCCAGTTTTAATCTTCTGTAACTATATGATGCAAAAATGACTTCCTTTTGTACCAAATGAGCAAAATGTCACGCGTTTTTGTGCCTTTCCATTTGCCTGTTGTTCAGCTCATGTGGTACCAATCTACCAGTCTTCTGAATCTTTTCCATCTCTTGTAGCCGATCAGAAACTGCAGTTGACTAATGCCCAATTGCTTGGAGAGTTCTTTTTGTGTTTGCATATCATCTTCGTCCAACAATGCTTGTAATTCCACGTCTTTGTATTTTTTTGACAGTTTTCCCACATTCCTTGACTGCAACATCAAAGTCGCCACTTTTGAAATGCCAAAACTATCGTTCACATGTATCTTGTGATGGTGCATGTTCACCATAAGCTTCTCAAAGTAATTAGTATGATTTAGCAGCAGTTTTCTTCAAATGAAAACAAAAAATTAATTATGTATGCTCATTGTTCAGTATAAATTTCGACATATTGAACACTACACCATGCACACACTTTTCCAATTTATCACTCATGTGCATCTGATACTTGTTGATGACACAACAAAATGGCATAGTGTCAAATCTTTATAGCACAAACTGCATTGGTGCACCATGTGTTGCCTGAAATCTGTATTTCATACTTGTACACCTGGTACTGTACCCTACCATTATCCCACAGTGCACCTCCTTGACTTCACTCATTTTTTGAATGGTATATCCATTTTTTCTAAGATGGACTTAGTCAAGACTTACTATCAAATTCCCATTTTGTATGTGGACATTCTAAAAATGGCTGTATGTGCTGCTCAAACACTTCAGCATTTCTTGGGTAGTGTAATTCATGATCCAGTTTTTTTGTTTCATGTATCTAAATTATATTTTGGTTCCTTCAGCTGATGAAGACTAGCACAAGAAAGATTTGCAAAGCTTATTCAAAGTAAACACTATCATGACAAATGCATTTATATTAGCAATCTGAACTTGCATAATTAGGTTTTTATTTTTCTGCTGCTGGATTAAAACCTTTACCTCATATTGTAGATAAATTACACATGTTCCTGACAATAGTTAATTTTAATTAAGAAATAAAGAACCAGTTTATTAAGAATTCATTTGTAGTACAAACTTCCTTATTCTACCTTATTGAATTCAAATAGGGTAAAGATAAATGAGGATTAAATGGAATAAAATTACTTTGCAGAGGCATACGAGAACTGTTGGTATACCCTATTGAATGCTGCTTTGTAAGCATTTTACAACTCTTAAGCTTGCCTATCCTTGTACATAGATGGATCAGATATAGCTGTAGGTGCCATGTTGCAACAAAGTTCAGGTAAACAAGCAATACTCTAGAGATTTTTTTCAAGGAAGATTAGATATTCTGGAATTTTTTTTTATCACATTTGATAGAGAACTTTTTATCAGCTATTCAGTAATACAACACTTTTGACACATGTTGGATGGTCATGAATTTACAGTTTTTCAGATTACAAACCCCTTATCTAGCTTTTTCAAAACCCAGGTGAAAAACATTCTCCTTATCAACAATGCCATAGTGAATGTTATAAGTCAGTTCTCCTGTACAATATGACATTGTCTAATACACCACAATCGCATGCACATTTATTACACCTTTTAACACTTTCACCCAAGGTATCTTTTCTTTCATCTTAGTGATCTTTTTCTTTCTCATGGGGTTTACTATCTTTGGTAAATGTAGGTGACACACCCCAGGATATTGTAGCAATCCTTCTCTATTTTTGACCTCCTTGTCAACCGAACTTTTATCTTTTTTTTTTCTATTTTCACATGCTTAAATCAGTTTTGCATTGTACTAGCTTTATACTTGCTCACTTACTTTGTTTGACATAGCTTGGCCACATCTGGCTTTTGTGCTATTACAAATACCGTCGCTCATTCAAATTTCTAGATCACAGTTACACCTTGTTTGGCACAGCATGGCCACATCCGATTCTTGTACCATGAAGCTTCACCATCACTTGCACCATTTAACAAATTACTTAATAATGGTTTTAAATAGTTACTGGAATTAAAAAGGTGCTTGTTTTTAGGAAAACTGTTTTATCTCCTTTACTATTTTTTCCCATTGAAGCTTATAAGTTACACATCTTAATATTTAAAAGTACACTGGCTTCTGGATTCTATTTTTTTTTCTAGTATACTAAATCAAAATTTTTATTTATCAGTCTCATCAACAAATGTTTAAAATTTTAATAATTTGAAATAGATTTTCTGAAAGTGGATTTTTATTTTTGATTTTACAAAAATGAAAGCTATTAAGATTTGAATTTTTTTTTACATTTTGATAAATGTAAATTGTTGCAGACCTGACTCCCGTTTCCAGGATTTTATTAGAGATGAGCTTTTGCCTGAAGAACCAAAGAAATCTATTTTGAAACGTGATAGCATATCATTTGAAGAAGGAAAAGAGGTATAAAAATTTATTTTCTTCATAATTTTCCCTCTAGTTGGATTTTATTTTAAGATGTGGTGTATTGTTTCAGCAGAAGAGCCCCGAAAGGCAGTCTTCCACAGATAGTAGACGTAGTAAGTCATTTGAGGAACGAGAGGAAGAATATGAAAAAGCACGTGCAAGAATTTTTAATCAAGATGTATGTGTTTTTTTAATTTACTTTTGCTTATTTTATTTATTTGCTCTTGAAATAATTAGAAAAGTTGCAGTGAAATAATCTGAATGAATATTCTGTTTTTAAAGTAACATAATGCTGAATTTTATTCTATGGTGCTGAATTATATTTTGTGATATTGATTTTTTAAATTCAGTTCAACTTTCTTTTTGAAAAAGTGTAATGTTATTGAATGGCTTAAAACTTTTTTTTTGCATTATATATATATATATATATAAATTCTTTATGAATAGTTGCAAAGTTTTTTGAGTGTTAGTTCTTATACCTGATTTTATTTTCATTGCTGAAATGCTGCAAATGCATGTAGTTTTTGAGTAATTTTACCAACAAAGCAACTGAAACTAACTATGGTAAATTGTAAAATCTTATTATTTTTTTTACCCCTGTCCTAGGCAACCATAGGATATATTCTGTCTTAAATGTTTATTTTAGTAAAATTCTTTTCTCTTAAAAGCCTAAACAATTCCTTATAATTCATTCATATGCAAAACTTGTATTTATACTCAATTGGGAAGTCTTGCCTAGTTTAATAAAGAAATTAATTTGAATTTTTTAATGTTGAATCAGATTATTTCCTCTGTTTTCTATTGTTTTTATAACATTCAATATAATTCCATTTTTTGCCTTGTACTTTGTTACAAATCTGTTTTTAACATATGTCCATAAAATACGGCTATTTTTTTTTTTATAATGTAATGTAAAATTAGTTTTAAAATATGTTTAAATATAAGTTAAATGTATTGCTACTTGAAAATTTCAACACAAGAATATTTGAGTTCTTTATTTTCATAGAATAGATACACTGGAGGACAATTACTTAAGACAGATGACATTGTCATCCACAGCAACCATAAAATGACAGGGAGTAAAATGTGGAATTCGAGGGTGGTCCAAAATGTTTCTGACTTAACAAAGATGCAAGACATTTTTTTCTTTAAATTTATTTTTATTTTTCTACTTAGTCTCCTTGTAAGTCTACACACACCTCCCAACAATGTTCCTATCTCTTAACTCGTCCAATTTGTACTCAGCGTCTTTCTCTGCAAAATAATTGTAAATGAAAAAGATGACCTTCTTGATAGACTAAAATCTGTTTTTAGATTGGGGAACAAAATGAAGTCACTTGGGGCTAGTTCTGGTGAGTAAGGAGGGTGTTCAAGCAGTTCCAACCATAATTTGTGGTGTTTTTTTTTTTTTGCTAAGGCAACCACCAAGGTGGGAGAGGGAATAATAGTGTTTATTTAAATTTTCTTTTCCATGCGTGTTCATTTTTCATGTGAGTGGACAGCTATTGTTCTATCTGAAAGTTGTACAGAAAACAATTGACAAACTTGGAAGTTTTAAAATTTGTCTTCCTGACATCACATGAATGATTTTGCGTATGGTCGTAATATAGGAAAGATTGAAGAAGAGCGAAAAATAATGGATATTTCAAGAGAGTTCAGCATCTCTCATTATTTCACAGATGGGGAAAGCATTTAAAACTAGAATATGTAGCACAGGAAGTTGTGGTAGAAGTACAGTGCCAGAGCGGGAGAGTTTCATTATCATATTGACAAAAAAAAGAAACATGAACACTACAGTGCACCAGGTGGCTGGGTATTTTTCTGCTGCAGCACAGATTTCTTGCTGCAATCTTTTGGGAAAACATTTGAGGAAGGAGCACTTAAACCTATAGATCTGATGCGCATGTATTATTGTCCAGACTGCAACATAGAGTCTGATTGCAATGGTATCATGAGTGTGAATTGGACCAACAAGGATTGGGCATGTATACTCTTCTCCAATAAGTACTAGTTCTATTTGTAATTGAGCTGTATATGCAAACTTATCTGGTATGAGAGTGGCACAGCATATTGTCCACAAAATATCCAAGAAAAGGACTGGGATCAATGGCTGCATACCTCTATAGGTGCTCACCACCAGGAATATGAATGTCAAGCTCATATTCATCTCTTTCATAACAGTGCACCATGTTATTGATCAGTCACTATTTGAGAATCTCTAGAGAGCAAGAGTATTCAATATCTTATATAACCAGTTGGTTCTCCAGGCCTAAATGCTATTTAAAATTTGGGGGTCACTCTGGGGTAAGCAACTTGCTTGTCAAAAAAGGCCGCGGTAGCCTAGTGGTCAAGGTCGTGGACTAGCGGCCGGCGGTTTTCGCTCAGTCGCGGGTTCGATCCTTGGCCGCCAAAGACCCGCCGTGTAGCCGGGGCTGATGCACGTTAAATCTGTTCGGGGTCCAAAGTCCTCCCGTTGGCGTGGTGTGGATGTTAGGAGAGGGGGGTGCCAGCTCAGGTGTCGTCCTCGTCACTTGACTGTGGTTCAAAATTACGAGGTCCGTCGCCAATAGCCCTCGTGTTGCTTCTAGTGCGACGTTAATAAAAACTAAACTAAACTAAATTGCTTGTCGAAAATATCCTCCTACAAACCAGAACACCTTCATCTGTGCTCCAACAGAGGATTGGGATAAATTGCCTTGGCAGCTGCTGAATAATGTTGTGCAAAGCATGATATGTGAAATGCTGTATCACTCTCAACAGTGGATATATTTCATACTAAAACCTTTCTCAAAGGTATCTCCTTGTTTGTTTTCCATAATGCAGTATCAAAGGAACACTTTTTCATTTTAAGATGATTCATATAACTTTATGTATTTTCCATAACATTTAATGTTATTTGTTTTAATATTCCAGCAGTGTGTCAACAATGTTATATGCTGTGAGGTATATTTATTGCTTTTGACATTATAAATTATGTGCATGCGTGATCTTAATTATAAAAAAATTCTTAATTTCTGTGAAAAGGTTTTTTAATAAGATTAATGTTTAGTTGCTGTATCCTAATTCAGATAATTAAAACAATTTTAGCATAAAAAATTTTATTATATTGTCTTTTTATTGTCCATTTATGAAACATTGGGCTATTGAAATTACTGTCATTGAGAAAATTTGCTCCTTTAAATTCAATGAGTCGATCAAAATGAATTACCCTTTAATTGTTGCTCCAAATCCCTGCACAACAGTCCTAATCCAGTGTTTTTCAAATGCAGTTAAGTTGCTTTTTTTTTGTTGTTGTTGTTGTAAAATATGCATTTTGGAATACATTTTATAGAAAAAAAAAATTTCATCAAAAATTTTTTTAAAGTTAACATTTATGGTATCTGTAATAATGCTACTATTGATCCATGTAGAACTTCAGTGCAATTAGAATAAAATGTTTAAAAAGAAAAAGAAACATAAATATAATTTGCAACATGATTCACAGACTAATTAAGATAAATATTTTTCATTATTCACTTTGTTTTAAAATTCAATGAAATTAAATGTCTTGTTTTTTAATTATTTTTTTTTTATTCTGGCTTTAAAAAATACTTGAAGAACATTTTTTTGTTTTATGCTACAAGATTTAAATTATAATCTATTTATTATCTGTTTTTTTTTTTTTTTTTTTTTTTTTTAAAAAAAAAAATTTAACTGATTTGTTTAAAATATGCATTAGATTTTTGTTGGAATATTTCATACATGTTTGCTCTTCTCAGTTTTAAAATTAACATAGTTAAATTGCTCAAGTTAACAGGTTCAGTTTCTATATAGGTTTTGAAAAATCCCACGATAACTTAGATTGAAGTAACTTTATATTACACCAAAAGTATTAATTTCTTTTGTATATGTTTCTTGTATCTAAAAGTAATAGGGAAAATAGATGCATATATAACGAAATAATAAAACAAAATATATTCATTTGTAGTGTTTAGGAATAATGCATTGTCTTTATTAAAGTGGTTCTAAAAAAGGGCATCAGAAAGTTTCTTGGTATTGATTCATATCTTTTGATATTACAAATTTTTATAATATAATCGCAAGTTATTTAGATTCATAAAAGTCAAGTTGCTTGAAAATTGTGTTGTGAGATTTTAAGAAATGCTAAAACATTTCTTATTGCCTTGCATTCAAAGCCTTTGATTATTTGGAGATTGAAAATCTTAATTTTTATACCTTATTTAGATTTCTTTTGATTAGTACATATGAATCATTTCAGTTTTATCTTAGTCTAATAATTTGTCCATCAATGCTCATAATCTAAAATGCATCTTATTCAAGGAGTATGTAAGTCATTAAACTATGACTATTTTAATTTAATGAAAATATTCTCACTAATTTTCTTAGAATTGTTGCTTAAAGTTTGATATTTGTAACGGTTATTTTAATAACTTAAGCATATCACAGAGTATAATTTAATATTTCAATTATAATCCTAGTATTGTTTGAGTTATTAGCTCTGTTTGAAATTTAAAATGTTTGAGTATAAAAAATCAAACATTCCAGGCAAGAATTTATTTAAATTGTTATTTTAATCCCTTCTGAAGCATTAATGTTGCGTAATTTTAACTTCAATGACAAAAGTACAGTTAATAAATAATTAAAATACTTTTACAGTTTTGAATCATATTCATTCTCATATTTCTATTGTGAATTTTAATTACAGGAAGGCCTTGGTGAATCGCCACTTAATCGTAGTCAGGAAGGAACACACTGTTCTAGTCGTCGTAGTAGTCAAGAAGATGTCAGGTGGCCTAGCAGTGAAACTAGACCTTGGAGTAGCACAGATTCTGATAGTTCTGGACGTCCATTGGGTTCAAAGCTCAGCAGTAGCTTTGAAACTGATGTAAGTGTTATATTATTTTTTTTAAAATCAAAAGCCTCTCTCTCTCTTAAACCAATTTTTAATTTTTTTTTCATTGATTAGTATAGTCTGAAGCATTGTGCCCACTTACATTTTCAATAAAATCGTTTTACAATTGTAGTATGAAATTTTAAAATGTAGGTTTGTAGAGGACTTAAAGGAAGGTGTTAATTACAGCAAAAAATAATTTCTTGAAATATAGTACTCTCTCTGTAAGTGACCGTTGTCATATGGATATTATTGCATCAGTAATGAAAAACTTGCAAATGAATATAATTTCAGTAGATATACCACTTAACCAAATCAATATTGTGTACTCCTTAAATAAATTCCAGATTATTTTCTATTTTTGTTCTATTTGTATCTATTGCAGGCAAACGAAACATTTGGCTAGTTTTAGAGATTTTTTATTAGTATTCTTATTATTAAAACTGAGTGTAAAGTAAATTAAAATTTCATTCTTTGTTATTATAATTATTATTGGATAAATGAGTTAACTGTTATGTTCTTCTTTTTTTAAGAGTTGATTTTAATTCACTTTGAGGAAAAACTAATCTTTAACAGAAATGAATCATTTAGTTTTTAATAAAGCCTTCAAATTTTGTGTTCTGCTGTGTTAGTAAAATAAAATTAGACAAAATCACTTTTAAAATGTTCCAAATGTTTTATTTCATATGTCCATTATAGAAAATTTTTTCATAATATCTGAAGAAATACTGGAATATTTGACTTCAGAAAATACACAAACTGATGTAAGCTATAAGGAATAAAATTGCATGAAGTAACTCGAAAAGAAATATCTTTCAGTGATATCATTTATACTATGATTTTGAAAATCAAAACTGGCAATAAGCTTCATGGTTAGTACATTAATGTATTGAAAGTATTAATCTGTTCTTAAAATAAAGTAACTAGTGGGGGAGAATCTTTTGAATGGATGCTTTTGGTAGTGTGGATTTTATTAAATCTGAAATTGATGATTATTGAAATAAAAGTAGTCAGTAAAGCTTCTTTTTATGTTCTACAGAAATTGCCATCTTGTACTTTACAAATGTTTAAATTACTGAAGCGGAATACTGTACATATTTCAAACTTGTGAACTGCTAGTAACAAAAATATTTTCATTGTTACTTTATATAGATTTTGATGGCATTTTAATCAAAGCATTTTTTTTTTATTCAACATTTCTTTTAACCCTTCAATGGTTATGAATGAACCCAGCTCGTCTACCGAATAGCTCGCCATAATGGGTACTGACGAGTTCAGCTCATACAATGTTGATCGACCCAAATGGTTGCAGCCGAACCCTACTTGGGCAGTGATACTTTCCTGAATGAATGCTGACAAGCTGAGTGTGTCTGCATATATTATCCTGCAGTATTGGTGTTACAAACAATATATACTGGCAAAATTCATTTGATTAGATTGCTTAAAGATGGTGGTCCGCTTACTGAACAATTTTTTACTTAATAAGAAAAAATGTTGTCAATCCGGTTGTTAGTCTAGTTTTGTGTGTGTGTGCAATTTGACGGGAATTTGTTACTGAAAAACAACAAACAATTTTAGATTAATGTAACAATTACATGTTTTATAAAGCTTAAAATTGCATGTATTTATTTAGATATTTTAATTTAATATTTTGCAAACTAATATTTACCAAATTATTTACAATTGGTGCAAGTTACAATTGGTGTAAATGTTACATATAATTCTGCAGATAATTCTTTTAAAACTTAATATTTCAGAAACTAATATTTGTAATAATTTTCATTCACTGAACTATAAAAAGGGGCAAATTACAATTGGTATAAATATTGCATTAACATACTGCAAATAATTTTAAAAAACTATCTTTTTAAAGCTAGCAGGCTATGCATATCATCGCCAGAAGAGTGTCATTTTCAAAGGTTGCCACATTTGGCTACTGTTTGATCGTAGGGCTGTGTGTCATAGGAAAGTGAAAATTGCTGATTTGCCTAACCCTCAAAAATATGCTAGTAGCTTGAAAATAATATGCTAGTTCATTAGATTTTTTTACAGATGTGTGTGCATGTTCAATTTTTCTTTTATTCCAGACTCCTGCCCAAAGTAATAAAGGAACTCGAACTTTTGGTGTGTCAGCAAAAACTGAAGCTGAAAATAAAGCTTTATTAGTACCCACCAAATCAACACGTCCAGTTATGACTAAAGCAAGTAGTTTTGGAGGGATTTCAGTTTTATCTAGAGAAAACTCGTGTGGTCGGAGTATCACACCAAGAATAACAAAAGCAGGTGAGTAGATAATCAAATTTTCTGTAGGTTTAACTATTTCGTATGTTGTGTTGTAAGTATATACGAAATTGTAAATTTTGACAAATACATGTAGAGACTTATGTTTCTCACTTCATATATGAAAATAATCATGCTGTGATGATTAATGAACATAATACCATCTAGGGTGTTGTCTTTGCGAGTCCATCGTAATTTGAATTTAAGTTGATAAAATTTGACACTAAATTGAGTGTTTATTTACATTTCTTAATTCTCTACTCTATCTTTACTATCAATCCTATTAGTAAAGTTAGATATATATAGTCTTTAAACTTGTATTTTGCATCATTTTATTATTAAACATATGACAGATATGAGCAAATGAGATATATTAAGAGATTATAATAAAATTATAAAAATACAGAAGAATATTAAGAAATAAAAATCAACACTATTAGCAAAAATTGATCTTCAGAAGAATACATGATTTATTGTCCTTCCTATATTTTTTGAATTAAATTCACACAGTTAGTGACTTCAGATAAATCCTAAGTTCTCTTTGAAGTCTTTATGCTTTTTTTCTTTGAGACTTTCAAACTTGCTAGGTATTATAGAATAAATAGAAATTTAAATAGTTAATGTACTTTTTTGAATTCCATATCTTTAAAAAAATTTCTTCATCTATCCTAACAATTTTTTATTATTGCTTCCCGTATATAAATGGGTTTTTAAGCTGTAAATTTGGAATTTTTCTTGTTTATGTATATGTTATTGTTGTATAGAAATGTTTTGAAAAGGATATTTATGTGTAAAATATTTTATTTTATTAGGTATTTTTGTTGAATGCTTCTGCATTGATCATGTCAAAATCAAATTTGAATTTCCATTTGATTGCCTTTAATTTCTTAATGAATCATTCTTGTATGAATTCTACAGTGCTGTTATGTTCATCTTGAATTTCCTTAAAAATTATCTTTTCGATACTAATTTGATGAAATTTAAATGTTATGTATGAAAAGAGATTATTTGATTGCATCCAGTGCTTGAAAAAATAAAATGCTTCAATAAAATTATCCTGATTAGTTTTAAATTAGGAAAATTACTATTAGATATCAAATACTATTAGATATGAAAAGAGTAAGCTAAATTTAGCTGTAAATGCTTTTATAGTTTCATAGTGATATTATAACAACAGAAGTCCAGTTTCAATCTCTTGTATGCTTTTTAGATAAAACTCTTTATCTATGTAACTGGACTATTTTACCAAGGAGAAAATTTGTCAGAAACATTTCCTCTAATATTGTAGTAATATTTGGACAATTTTATATCTAGTAAAGTGTAAAGCAGGAGCTTTTGTATTGTATATTAATATACAATTCTCATTATCAAACATACGATCTTGTGTTTTTGTGCGTGTGTGTTTAATGTATGACTTTCTCTACCTATTGTTAATTTGCTCGATTTCATATGTCATTTGAATAAATAACAGATTCTGAATCCCTTGGTGATACTACATATTACTTTTTCAGTACTAAATTTAATTGTTATTTTAGGGACATTTTGTCTTTTGTAACACATTTAACAAAAGTGCTTGGTTCTCTTAATTTTTTTTTCATCCATTTCTTCTACTGTCATTATTCATGATTTATATTTTGACTTGAAAATATATTGACGTACTCAGCAGCAAAATTTTTTGGCTTTTCATTTGTATTGTCAGAAAGGAAATTGGTCTTTTTAACCATTCTTAAAATATCTTAGTTTATAAAACTTTTATGTGTTAGAACAAGCCAGTTTGCTGTAATTTTATCTTAGTGAATTAATCTTGAGAGTAAATAAAATCTATTCTTATCAATAATTTATTTTAAAATTTAAAGCATTTATATCAAACTTCAGAAATAAATGCATGAATTATTGTTTAATCAATAAGAGTTTTGTTAAATTTTTTCGTCAAAAATTTTGTTAAAAGTGTGTTTAATTGTACTTAATTCTAAATTCAAGCTGTTGCTTCTTAAAAGCAAATAGGCACTTTTAGTTAGAAATGAAACTATCTGTAACAAATGCCTAATGTGTCAGTGTCGCCTCTAACCATTCCCCTTATAAATCATAAGAGAAATGGTTAGGTTAGAGGTGCATATAAACATCATCGTAAATGTTTATATGCATCTTGACCATGACTGATGTGTTGCAATTGACTTATTTTGTTCTCTTTAAACAGTTTCATTTATTTTTGTCATCTATTCATCATGCATGCATTGGGGTATATGTTAAGATAGCTTGCATTTCGGTGATTTTACTTGTACTGTAATGTTTGTGAATGATGCAGGGAAACAATTATTGCCATTAATTATATTGCTTGTGATTTGTTTTAGGAAGACTTATGGGGTATAAAATAAAGATTGAAGTTCTCTCATTTAAATGTTTACTATCAAAAGAATGTGTTATTTATAGTGTGCATTCTTATTTCCCTGTGTTCTTTGATTATTTTTCTTTATCATTCAACCTGGTTTTTGTTATAAAATCCATACAAAAATCAATTTTTATGAGCAAATGTAGTTGCTATAAAAAATTGACATTTATATATTCAGTTTTTACTTTTTAAAGTGTAACTTTAATAAGTTCGTTTTATCAGATTTTTTACTTGAATCTCATCTCTTAATCACTGGTTTAAAATTTTATGTGTGGAGGAAAATAGAGTATTCAATTTTAGTTACTTCATGTCACTTAGATTACTAGGTTTGTATCATGTAGAATATTTATGGGATATGCTTGAACTTTAATACTATCAGTATAACTAACTCATGATGTGCAAATGTTTTTTTAAAAAAAAGTATTAAATAAAATATAGACTGAAAAAGAATTTTTGACTTAATCTGGCACCTTTTTCTGGTGTCTGTAGTACCAGAGTAGGTATGGTTGCAAGCTGGTGTGTTGAGAAGATCAGGGTAAATTGTGTATTCAATGTCTGATTCTACTAAAGCTCTGTCATTTGGAATAATGGGGTTTGCTGCATTTTAAATTGAAATTGGGCTTTAAAGTTCTCTAATGTTCTGATGAGGAAATTAAGAGAAGGAGGTACTACTTTAAGATATCTTGCTCATCACTTGACTGTAGATCAAAATTATAAGATTTGTCACCCAAAGCTTTTGTGTTGCTCTAGTACAACATTGATTCAAAATTTGCATTTGTTGTACCTTTATATTGTGTTATGTATAACTATGACTTTTAACCCTTTGTGATTTTGTTTTAAAATGATTTAGGAAAGCAGAAGGTTTATTCAACTTATAGGTTTTGAAAATATGTCTGATAGAAGTTGCTCATTAGACATTAATTTGGATGTTTGAAAAGATTTTTCAAAGAAATTGGGAAAACTAAATGACACCTGATTCATTTATTTTAATTTTGATAAGCATTCTTAACCTGAAGTCTGTACGTCTCCTAAAATGATCAAAACTATTATCTAAGCTCCTATTGTATGAAAATTTTTATTTAATTTATTAGAAGTGAAGGAACCTTCAAACTATTCCAACCAACTTATATTACTGTAGATTAGTAGCTTTTTTCATCAAGTACATTTTGGCTATGACTGTTAGGAAACTTATGTTTAGTTTATATATTCCTGATCATTATTTATATCTCAAGGATAAATGGAACATTGTGTTCATATGCATTATAAGGTAAAAGATTGACCATCGCTTTTTGAAAATGGTTTAGTTCACAACAGTTTTAAATTACAGATTAATTACTAACTACAGTTGTATTCTGCTGATTTAATCCCAGATTTTTTATCCTGTGATAAGTAGTAAATATTAACACATGCAGTTCTTAATTACTCTTATATGAATTAAAATCATATCTATTTTTTTTTATTTGTGAAGTAGACAGGAAGAACAAAGATCATGTGGAAGATTGTAACATGAGTTCATTGTTGATATAATTGTCATATAATCTTTAAATTTGCCTTATATTGAACAGTTGAGTTATCCAATACATGGGCTGTTTTTCAAGTTTTTTTAATGTACGAAACTTAAATATTCTTAAACTGTAATGTTGTAATACTTTCGTTTCAGATTTCTGACAATAATGGTTAACTCTTCATAAGTGTTTGGATTTTTGCAATATTATTCATTGTAAATGTTTTCTATATTGTCATTTAAATTGGGGATTTTTTAAAATTCTTCCTGTATTTTAAGAGCAACCATGTGTAAACTAGCTTACATATAACTAATATTAAAGTAATATTATTTTTGTTGGAAAACAATCAAAATTGAGATTACTTGAAAAAATGAGTAATGCACAGGTTGCCTGTTTTCTTATTAATGCATGCTTGCAAAAACAGTTGTAAAAAGGAATAAATATGTATGTAATAAGAAAGAGCTGTACCTTCTATTCTGTGTAATTTAGTTGTATAGATTACTTGTAATATAAGTAGCCACAATAGCTGAGTGGTAATAGTTGTGAGCTTGCAGCCGATGTTACTTCTGTCGAGTTGTGGTTTCAAGTCTCGTTTCTACTGAAAATCCATATTACGGGGCTGATAAACATTAAATCTGTTGAAGCTCCAAGTCATCCTATTAGTATGGTGTGGGAGATTTGAAAGGAGAATGCCAGCTTGTCATTGTCCTTGACTCTTGGACTAAGTTTCAAAATTGAGGTCAGTCGTCAATAACCTTTGTGTTGTTTCCAAGTGTATCATTAATAAAACAGTCTATAAATACATGTACTGTACTTACATATAATTGAAGCATTTTCTGCTATTCATTTTAGAGTCTTTCAACGTGACCACAATCTCGAGCAGTCCAATTCCTACAATTGATGATGCACCATTCAATTCTCAAGAAGATGCCGCTGAAACTTCTGAGAATCCAGCTGATGCAGTTTCATCTGCTGCTATAACACTTCAAGGTGCTACTTGCCAGTTCTCACCAGCTATCATTAGTTCTGATCAAACATTCCCTGTAGTTTCTGGTCAGCCTTCTGAAATTCAAGTTCCTTATATCCAGGTTAATTTTGTTATTGGTTATTATACTTCCATGTTTCTCAATCTTCAATTTATTGTCTTAAATATATATGTTATACATTTTCAAAATTTCCTACTTGGAAGCAGTATATATTAATCTCCATTACATCTTGATAAGTGATATAATTTTAGTCAATTGAGCTGGGAGTTGATTTCTCTCTGTAATGTGAATTTCATCACTGCAATGATTTGTCTTTATTAATTTTTTGATGATATTTATAATTATGAACTCGGATACTTATTCTTAAATAATTTTTATTTTTTTTAAATTGATATTATCAATTGAATAAAACAATTTTAAGTTGGAAAAATGCTCTTAATATTTATTTGAATTGAACTGTAGATCTTTATGCAATTTCAAGGCTAAAAAGAAGTGTATTTTATTTAAAGAGTTGGGTGAAATAAGCTTACAAATAATTAATTTATTTAATTACTTGGTTAGCATACATATTAGTCTGGGGTAGATTTGATTGTGATATTTTTAATGCTGATTTAAAAATCTTAAGATTGTTAGAGAACAATCTTTTCTGAATTTAACTTGTGTAATTTAAAAGTTTTCAAGTTGATGATAAAATGTTCAGATTTTGACAGTTCTTTGTTTCTTATTATCGGCTGCGTTTATAGAAAAACAATTTTAATAAACTCTTAAAGTGACAACCTTAGGCATGAAGTTCTTTTTCCGGGAAAAGTTAAAACATATTGTAACATTTTGAAGTGTAGCATTTACTCCTCTAGGGTGGGAAAAAGAAAATATGAATTTGGTGGCTGTTGTTGATTTTATGAATTACTTTAACTTTTATTTTTGTAGTTATACAAAATGTCAAGTATATACATTTATCTGCTATTGCTTCAAAATTAAGAATTTATACTTATGGTGTGAAGCTCCCAAGATTTTAAGAACATTAGTACTACTACTGTTTAATTGTTACTGCATGTTGTTGGGTAAATCTTCATTAATATATTTTTGTGTAAATTCATAATGTCTTTCAAATTATTTGATAAGTCACTGTTCCTTTATTCCTTGATATATTTTTATGTAGATATTCTCTTTACTTTTGTGTTTAAGGCTTTACAGGATGCTGGTCAGCAAACAGCTACTTGGCAGCCGGGAACAAAAGATGTTTCTAAAGATTTTATTGCTGCATCGGCTACTGAACAACCACTTACATGGCCATATTCAACAGGAACTGATATATTGTTTCCTGGTGTTTTCATAAATCCTCAAGCAGGTAAGATTCTTTAATTTTTTTTTTTTTTATTTATTTATTTATTTACCACAAACTTTTTGAAGCATGAATTGTGAAATCATTTTTCAGTTGAATCTGCACAGCCTTTGTAAATACCATTTTGTATATTGATTTTCAATATTGGATATATATCTAGCTTTTCATGGAATTGATTCATTGTGAAATAATTTTTGTTGGATTCAAATTTTTTTAACATTATATGAAGTAATTTTTACAATTCATGTAAAATTCTCTTGGGGTATTGCCAGCATAGTAGTAGAGTTATATCTTAAATTTCATAACTTGTATCTGAATTTTAATACTTTGATGAATTATTTTTTTGAAGTAATGGATGGTGCAATTTGTGGTATTCAGTTGTGTCTTAAGTCCTTTGAATATCATGGAGAGAAAATTAATTAAATATTAATATTAATATTAGAGGAATATTTAATAGAGAGAAGTCCTTTGAATATCATAATATAAATTAATATTAACAGCAATATCTGTGTGTCATCATGGAGATTTGGCCATGATCCTGCAAAATTATGATTAGGTTGATGTATTAATTGTATTAGGTTGATGTAATTTTAAATAAAATATTCATCCTAACAGTAATACATTGGTCAACATCTCTAATTTTGAGTTCTCCATATAAAATATTTTCTCTAAATGCATGACTGGGAGAAGGATTAACCAATACAGATACAGTGTGAAGCACTTTTTAAGGAAATTGTGTGAAAATGCACATTAACAATATATCCTTTTTACTTTACTGGGAATAAGTAGAAAAATATGCATGGAGTTAATTCCTATCATCTCAAAGAAGTATTTTCTCAATGTCAGTCATAATGAAATTTTCATTGGTGGATAATATCTTAATAGTTTTCATAACCATGTTCTTACACTAATAAACATTGTTTAAATATAGATTGGTAAATAGCTCTTCCATTCCCTGTATTATTGTGTGAAGTATATTTTGTTTATCAAAATATAAATTACTGAGAAACATGAATGTTTATGAAAAGGGAATTATTTCTTTCTGTCAGGCAAAACTGAAATTTGTACAATTTTAAAATTTTTTGAACTAATTGGTTTCAGCTTTGTTAAAGCCTCTTATGTAACCATAATTGGATCATATATATATTCTTTACCCGATAGTCTCCCTCCTATTTAAAAGTGAGGTATTTTTTTCTCTCCTTATAATGATAAAAGAAAATGCTGGATGTGATATTTTGAGAATAAAACAAATATACTCATACATTTGATCTTTTTGAAAACATGGAAAAAAAGCCACTGACTAGAGAGAAATTTTTTTAGCACCTCCATTAATGTAAACCTAATGAAAAATGTTTTTAATTTTATTTTATTGCTCCTTTGCATTATGTGTTGCAGATAAATGTATTTTTGAGGAGAAATTTCTTAAGATGTGAAATATTAATTTCGGAAGTTAGCTGCGAAATATATAGCTGGAGTAAATGTTTTTAACATGAATCAATATTTAAAAAAAAAATTCAAAGTTTAGAAAAGTATTCTAGTATAATTTTTGTAATGATGTCAAATACAATCATCCTTAAAAGAACCTGTGAAGAATAATTAATCACAAACGAAATTAGACCATCATGCAATTTGAGCTAGGATTGTGCATAGCAGAATTGAACTCTCTTTTTTTTTTTTTTAAGAGTGTCAAGGGGAGGAGCAATAAAATTTATGCTCTCTAGTTGTGCAACTAAAAATTTGTTAAAATCCCACTAGTTAGTATAGTTTGGGTTTTTTTTTTTTAAAGGCCAAATATTCATTCCATATTCTGTTTCATATGGATCAGTGGATTTCTTGATGAAACAATTTAAGAAGATTTTTAAAAATCCAAAATTGAAGCCTTTTGTGTTATTTTCAAAAATCTGCTAATTAATTAAATCACCCATAACTAATTTAATCTTAAAAAAAAAATTGTATCTCCCAGTTGGTGAAAGAATTGTACTTGTGTATCATTTTGTTTGAGAGCTAGCCCTCAAAGTATGTAAAAATATTGTTTCAACATTATGAACAAAAATCTTACAAATATAAAAGGAAATTTTTAAATAAAAATTTTAAGAAATTAAATTCAAAAAGAAAAGTTATTAAATCGGGTCAAAAATTGTGTAAAAAATGAAAATAAAAATAAAGAGAAGGAAAATAAGACCTTGATTTTGAACCCAGGTCTAACGGTTACAACTTGGAGATCTTCATTACCATACTGCACTTGGCTTATAGTAGAATGGCAGAAAAGTATAGAAAATGCAAACAATGTGCCTGAATAGCTGCTTGATTCTGTGACTTGAGGAAAAAGTAAAGAATGTTTTGAATAGAAGTATTATCAGCATTGCAGATGTGCTGCTGTAAAAATTTTGAATTTTGTTGAAAATATTTTTTGATATGGATTTTTCAATTGTCAGATATCATTATTAAATGATTCATTCAAAACAGTCTTTACTCTACAACAAAGAACAACTACAAATGAATTTGTATATGTGATGATAGATGGCTAGAAGCAATGAAACGTGTAACAAGACTTGTGCAGTAAAACGAAAAATCTGCTTCAGAGGTCACTTTAAATTTTAAAAATCTATAGAAAATTTCGAAAAAACAGCTCTGAGGTGCTCACTATCAGTTTCAATAGATTCTTTGTTCCAAATTGCATGCTTCGTGTTCTGTAATTTTTCCACTATATCATCCACATATGTACTCCACCCCTTTTTTAGGTATGGGTTTAAGTGCTTAATGATCTTATATCTGGATTAAGAATTATAAACTTTCCCTAAACTGTTTTTAATTTCAAATTGTAAATATTTTGCATATTTGGAAAATGAGTTAAATTCTTTTCTTTTTTAAAATGCTTGTAATAAAACCATTAGCTATCTATCTTTAAATTCTAATTTTATTTTTTCAGAGAAGCTCCTTAATTAAAGAAAATTAGAAGTACAGATTTTTTTTTTCTAAAACCCCTTTTCAATTTTGGAAATTTCATTTCACTAAAAAAAAATTTTTTTTTTTTCTTTATATTTAGATGAATATTGCATTATTATTTTCTAAATTTCTAGGTTATCAAAGAGTGGCATTTTCTTCTTGCCAATCTCTGTCAGTTTCTGCTGCAGAACAAGTGCCAAGTACAATTGGCCATATATCATCAGGAACAACTCCTTCCTCATCGACTCAAACTTTACAGCGTCCACAGCCATCTTCATTACAGTCACAAGTACAGCAATCTCATGCAAGTGTAAATACGTCATCACCAACTGTATTTTATGTACCTTATATATCGCAGGTTCCGTCTTCTGTTACTCATGCATCATCTCTTGCCCCTGTACAAAGTATAAGGCATCAAGCGCAGTCAACTCACTTTTTAGCTGAACCAAGACCTATTGTTTTAGTAATTATCTTTTTTAAATACTTTTTTATTTATAATAATTTTGATGAAACAGTTTGGAAATTTTTCTCTTTATAGAAATTGCAAATTATAATATACCTTTAATATGTGAAGATTTTGCACCTACCATTTGAAAGCAATGTTTCACTTATGAACCGTCTGTAGGCTTGTATTTTACTTTCATTGTTTTTTGTTTTGTTTGCATGTGTTGAATTATTTTAAAATAGATCTATAATTTGAAAAGGAAATTTAAATTTGTATGTTTGTCACAAAACTCTCAATTTTACATAATAAAAATATTTGATCTTTACATTCCATTCAAAAATATTTATTCATCAGTATTATTAAATCTTAATAATTTATGTAAAATAATTGGAATAGCTATTTAGTGCATTCTGTGTTTTTATAATGTGTATTTATATATTAGGATTATCATTCATTTTAATAATTTAAATGGTCATTTTTAATCCTTTTTATTAAATGTTTATAGTTTCCTGTTTGTTACCTGCAACATACCTCAAATGTTCATCCCGTACGCCATGCCTTTACAACAAATACTTCTCAGCAAAATTCACAATGTCCATCACAAAATACTAGATTGCATGTTACAAATGTTGCTGAAGTGAAAAGTCATGCATCTACAGTTACTTCCCATTTACAAAGTAAGTTGATTTTTTGTAATTTTTGAGGATTCGTGTGCTGGTTAATACTTCACATTTGTATTTTAACTTTTGTGTATGTGTGCATATTTGCCATTTTTAACCTGTAAACTACGAATCAACATGTATTAGGTTGATAGAAGTGTAAATAACAGGAAAATTCTAGAGTAATATTGCACTCTTACAAAAGTAAGATAAATACTAATATTGTTCTTTGTATAATGGTGAACTTATAAGTTGGCATCAATGTTACTTGCCCTTTTTTTATAGGCTCTCAATATATACCCTGTTTTCCACCCATACCATGCACTAAAAGTGGAGATACTTGTACTACACTTGTTACTACAGCATCAGCTACAGTTTTTCCATTTGGCAATGTAAATGTTGGAAATACAGGAAATATCTGCCATGCCACTGTTAAAGCTTCATTTACTAGTCAACCATCTCAGCCTTCTGTTTGTGTTCAACAATCTTTTATGCAATTGCAAACAGCATCTGTTACCCTGCCTCCAGTTTATGTGTCCATTACTAGTAGCACACAATCACCGGCCACTCGAACTCATGCGGGAGGACATGTAGCAGCACAATTTTCATCATCACGTTCTCAATCACTCCCAGTTTCATCAAGCTCAGGCACACTTAACCATTCTTTGAACTCTGGGACTCCATTTTTAGGGTATGCTGTATATGCACCGCCTATGCAGAGCATACCATCAGCATCACCACTGACAACAATAACTATCAATCAAAATACTGCTTCAGCTCAACCGTCTCAATTTGCCCCAGCATATGTGTCTGCATTTCAAGTTTTGCCACCAAATGTGCCACTGGTAGCAAATATTGGAACCAATACCCCATTATCTAGCGTTCTGCGAACGCAATATCCTGCTTCTCTCTCTACTGTTAATAAGGTGCCTCTTAGTTTCCCTTTGGTGAAACAAGCAAGTGATCCGGGTATTGGAGAGCATGTTACTCTAGCAAGTGGTAATTATAATTTCTTGACTTAACATTTTATTTAGATCTTCATATTTTAAAAAAGATTTAATTATAAAAGTCTTTGGAAATATTTAAATATTAATGAAACTTGTTTTAGTATATATATCTAATAATTTATGTGAAAGATATTTTTTTTTATTAGTTTTATCAAAATAGTGACAAAATTAGAAACTTTAAAGAATTAAAAGGTCTTGACTAATTCGTACATAATTTGCATCTGAATCAAGGCATTTTCAGTTCAGTTAATACAAAAAAATATTTTAGTTTTGGAGATTTCAGGCTGTCCAATGACACATAGTTGAGGTAGTTATCTTGATCCTTTGACATAATTCTAAAATTTTATGTTTGATTTTGAAAGAATTAGAATCTATTTCTTTGGAAGCTCCTTCAACTTCAATTTTTTTTTTTTAATTGAGCATTTCTCACATAGATTTCATAGAGTGCACATTTAAAATTGTATGGAACTGAAATGTTGTAGTATACAAGTTACTTTCCATATTCTTTGATAATAAATGCAAATATTTTAATAGGCTCAATTTTGTATAATATACTATAGAAGATTGGAATCTTATTAATATTATTTTACAAAATTATGTTACTAACATTCTTCCAAAACTTTTTTTTGTTTGAATGTCTTTTAAATAGTTGCAATATTAATTTAATAAATGTTGGGGAAAGCTCTCTTCCAAGTGATTATGTTGAAAATATAAATTAGAATTATGAAGTACAATTTAGTATTGATATCTTCCATTACTATCTTTAATGGCATGCCAGTATGCCTCCCATTGGTAATTGTGCATTTCTCCACAGAATACACAAACAATTTAAGTTAAGTTTCCAGTTAAGATGTAAAAATTTTTTCAATTAAACTATGGATGTGAAGTGTGATAAGTTTTCAGTCTTGAGTAGTATGTTCCCAACAAGTTTTAGAATACTTTGCATAAGATAATCTTGAGTAAAAAATGAAATGGTATTTCTAGATTTATCTGTTAAAAAATCTTTCTTGTTTCAGAAGTTTTTACTTGCCAGGCATCAAAGTCATAAATGTTAAAAGTTTAAAATATTAATATGAATCATTCTTTTTAGTTGCATATTTAAAATTAACTCAATTTTTTTAACTGCTAATTTTATAATCTCAAATTACAATTTTTATATGCATTTAAACTCATTATAAAGTTGCTTTTTTTTTAATTTGTATATTTATGGTAATTTGAAAATTTCATTTTTATTCCTTAATTTCTGTTAAAATTTAGAAATTACCCAATATATATTTTAAATCTTGTTTACTACAACACTTCATCACTTTTTTGGATAATAATAGTTGAGAATTTGTCTTAAATTTAAGCGAGTATATAGTCAACACACACAAGGCTTGATTTTAGCGCAAAATGCCAAAATTATGTTTCACTGCCTCTCAGGTATGAAATTAGAGACAAAAAAAAATGGTTTTAAAATGCATTTTGTACTACAAGTACATTTGTGTTGAATTTTTAAATTGAACCATTCTGACTCTAGCATTTATAGAAATTAACCTCTACTAACTAATTGATGGCATATTTGAAAATTTAATCAGAAACGGGGAAACTTATGACCTTTTGAAACATCAAATAGGCTCTTGAGATTGAAATTAAGTTTAGCAATGTAAACCCTTTTATTTTCATCAACATACCTCATTGGATTTCATAAATTTTTGGCTTCATCAAAGTTGAATTAGCTGACTGTTACTTATAATGAAAACTTTATTTGGTTGAAAGTTTACCTCCATGTTTGGAAATTTAAATTGAATTAGTAAATTAGGTGTCGTTTTTACTGGTAATATCATTGTCATATTTTTAATATAATGTTGAAATTAATTCTTCTTATAATTATAAATAAAATTTTACAATTTATATTTAATGGGGTGGAAGGAAGGCCTTGCAAAAAACACTTGCTAAAAAAGAAATGTTACTAAACTAAATTCGTTATACTTAAATACACCCAACTCTCTCTCTCTTTTTTACATGGTAGATATGTATCTTAGAAAACCCTGCTGAAAAAAAATTGTAAAAAAAATACATGCAATGTATGGTAAATTTGGGGGATATGTTCCACAACTTTAAAAAATTGTGTAAGATAAGAAAACTCTACAAGTTTTCCTAAAATCCATTCAAAAAAAGTAATAATGAAATCTATATTGCGTATTATTAAAAGTAAACATTTTTATCACAAAAAAAAATTAAAATTAAGGAGCATTGATTCAGTCTGTAGGTACATAACAACAAATCAAAATTGAAATTAGGAATGAAACTACCAACAACTATTCATTACTACTTGATAACAAGTGTGCACGTTTATTATGAACTGAATAAAAATTACTAACATCAGTAGATATATCTATCGGCTTTGATTCAAATGAAGAATTTTGTTCATTATTAATGGCCACTGTTTGTTTTTTTGTTGTTACAAAGTCTGTTATTAGTGGCCGCTTTTTGGGTTCTCAAGTTGCTTATATAATTCTTGATATCCTGCTACACAAAACTTAAAATTACTTTGAAATTTTAATGCACTTTCTATGTCAAAATCATGAGTAAGAAAATGTTGCTCCATACTTGTAACAAATTTCAAGCCTTAACAAATTAAATTGGCTATTAAAAGCTGAATTTCACCTTCGACTTTGTCATCGACTTCTTTATCATCATAAGCAGTCCTAAATTTGATCAAATCGTCCTCATCCAAAGGGCTTTCTAGTATCAATTCTTCGATGTCAGCTGTTTGCATGTTGTTAAAACCTTTACCACCAATTGCATTTGATAGAGGGCATTCCTTGGATCTGGAGGGTAAATTCGAGTATCTCCTATAGCTCCAGAATACAAAGTAAACAAACCCTGTAGTAGATCAAGTCACTCATATATGTGTGGGCATAAACCGACCTTCTTCTGATTACATAGTTAAAATTAGAATTTGAAGAAGAAAAAATTTATGTTGGTTTTTGTGCTAGAACAAAAATAATTCATGTAAAAAAAGTATATTGGGGAACAGTGTCATTTAAAAATCATGTAAAAGATAGTTGGGTGTAATTAAGTCATCTTTGAAAAGTAATTAAATTTGAAAATTTGGTTTTGCAATATTCTTAAACTAAGATTTTTTTTAAATTTGAAGTGTACACTCTGATTTTATTAAAACTAACTTGATTTTAAGTGGTGCAATATATGTGCCTTATATAATTAAGGAATTTTCTATTATTGCTAGCTTGTAGAACATTGAAATACCTCAAATTGTAGAGTATTATAAGTTGTTCATGTTCAATTCCAAAAGTGCATTTCTTTGGAATTATACACTCTTAGTTTAATTTTTTGTAGCTTAACCATGGCTCAGAACTCTATGGTCTGTTACTTAGCCCTTTTTGTAGCTCAAGTACATAATAGTTATAACTCTAGTAATGGTACATTAGTTAAATAATAATAATGACGCTATTATTTAAACCTTTTTTTTTTATTTATTTACTCTAAATTTTATATCTTGCATATAATGAAAAAAGTGTTCGTTAAAATTCACACATTCCTCGATTATAAATATATCTGGAATCTGTAGTTTAATTTTAAGGTATATAATTATGTAGAGCTGTAGTGCAGTATTCTTTATGAACACCTATGCTTATAAATGTTCTAATGGATTATGTGTGTACGTAACTTTTAATACAATCAGTCATGATGGCTAAAATGTATAGCTGCCATTTCTTCTATTTTCAAAAACATTTGCTTCAGATTTGAAATATTCTCTACTTGCTGAAAGTTGAATTTCCATTCAATTTTCAATTATTTCCAATCATTGCATTCTAGTAAACAATTGTATTTCAGAAATCAAATAAAATTCATTTTGAATATTTTTCAAATATTTTAAGTATTACTAGCTGTAATGTAATAAAATTTTACTTATGAAATGGTTCAAATTAATTTTTAAAAAAATAATTACATTTTAAGTATTATAGTCACATATATTTGAAAGTGTTCTATTGAATGATCTCGGCTTGCAATAAGGTAGTAAATTATTGGGAATTAAATATTATTAAGTTCAGTTTTGAACTGAAAACTGTATATTTAAATAACTTAATTTTTAAGTGCGTAATTGTACCGACTGAGATTTTCACAATACTCATAATTGAAGCTTGCTTATTGTCAACAGATTTTTATAACCAATAGGGTTTTATTATTGTTATTATTAATACTTACTAGTTTTTACTTCTAATGTAAAATACTAAGTAAAATTTTCTTACATTGCCAGTAGTATTACTCAATACGTAATGATCATATTATGATAGGTACCTTCTATAATTTCTGTTACAGTAAAAATGTATTATTATTACAGATAAGTGCATGAAAAGTTATGAAAGTCAAGTGAATAATTATTCATATAAAATGTAATTAAATAAAACAATTTTATAATCCCTTTTTCGTGAGATAAAATGAATTGTCGTATGTTTTCATTCTGGTTATTACTACAAGAGTTTATTTGCTGAAGTATTTTCTGAAGTTGTTTGTTAAAGTGGTGTTACTCTTCAGTGAGGGATTTTCTTTTTATTGTAGCAGTTCCAAAAATATTTGAATGGATCAGATTTCGTGGAACCTCTTGTATTAATGGTAAGTGACTGTTCGAATAAAATTTTTGAGTGGATCTCTGATTTAAACAATATTATTTCCATATATAACTAAAGAAAATTCAGTTTCACTATTTAAAAATATGAAGCAATATCTGTAGTGAAAAGTAATTACTTCCACACACAGTATAAATGTTATGCATTTCTGGAGGATATGAAAAGCATCCCAACTCTTATGAAATTAGATTTAATGGTAGATTTAAAATCCTGTTTTTAGAGATTTTTACTAACCGTAGTTGTATGAAATAGATAATTCCTTCAGTGAAATTCAAAGTAGCATGCTAATTTTTGTGATGGTGGATGAAATGTTCTGGTTGATTTTTTTTAAAAAAAAAACACTGTATCTACGTTTCTTTCTCATTTTAATCCTTGCTAAGAAACTTTAAAAATGTCTTAGTATTCAGAAGATATCTTTTGATATTTTATATCTTTTTTCTCAAAATTAATATTTTAGAATAAGTATTTTAATTAAATGGTATTTTGTGTTAGTATTTTTTAGAATTTTAAACTAGTATTCCTTGAATTTAAAAACTTACTTTCTTGCAAAATCATATATGTATATTACTTTATTAAAATTATGAATGTAATTCATCAATTGAAATCTATATTGTGCTTTTTGTCATTTGTATTCCAAAATCAATGATTTTTTTTCCCCAAGATTTATGCCTTGTTGGTCCTCCTGTGCAGCAACATCTTGGGCCATTGCTATTACCTCAGCAGCCATCAATAGCAAGGTTCCCACGTGCTTCCATTTCACACCATTCTCCTACCAGTCGTCCTCCAAAAACTAGAAAGCATCGTTCCAAAGGAAGTAATTTAAGTTCTGCTACACTTGCATCTCAATCCATTTTTGAAGGAGAAGGTAATTATCTTCATATTTTCCCCTGCTCTTTAATATGATTTTCTTTGCATATATATAAAGTTTTTAACATTTAGTAATTTCTCAAGTTCATTAATAGTTTTGTAATATTTATTCAATCAGCCTTAGAATATAATACTTCATTAAGACTGCTCACACTAAGCTTCCTAAATTTTCACTCTTAACAGTAACTTTGTAAATGTAATATGGACTATTAAAATAAGGTTAGCTTGGTTCATTTGAAGAACTGTGTATGGAATAATGGGAGAATCTATTTAGATATCACATACACAAATTTCTCTCAAGTTATGGAGAAATTTAAAGAGATACCAATGTAGGTGTTATATGCAGTCTAAATGTGACAGGAATTCTGCAGTTTTCTTCTTAATTTTTTTTTTTTTTTTTTAGCTTGTCATGATATGCTTTATTAAACATTTTTGTCTCAATTTTGTATCATTACTTTCGTCAAAAACTGTCTGTTTAGAATTATTTTTTCTTTAATATTATACTGCATGTACAAATGCACAATGTTCAGTACTTTTAATTTTTATTGTGAAAAATAATTATATTAAAATGCTTCTCTATAAAAGTAGAATTTTTGTATAAAAATTTATATGGAAATATTTTGCATATTGATTTTTAAACTTTAATGGTTGGTAATAATTTTTTAAAGAATTTAAGTTATTTTAAATCCAAAAATTTTTTAAAAAATATCATACTTGTATTCATGCCGTATCTTCATAATTTGAATACAACTTTTTTTACATACATTTTTTAATGTCTTTTTCTTATAAAGTTTTCTGATACTAAAAATGAGTTAAAGTAAATTACCCCAATTAAAGTTTTTGAAGTATTTTTAGATTCTGCAACTTTTAATAGATTCAAAGTGCTTGTTTGAATTAAATGGTACTATTTTTTTTCCTTGTAATATTTTTGTGCTACAGTTTTCTATATCTTGGAAATTCTAGGATTTATACATATATCCTATATATTTTTCATCCCTTCTTATTTAAACATTAAGCTTAAGGAACTGTTTAGAATAAAGCATTTTCATAGCATTCTTTTATAATTTTCATTCCATATCCTGAGTGGCCACTGCAGGCTAGTGGTCATGGTTTTGAGTCTGTCACCAATAGCTCTCGTGTTGCTTCTAGTATGATGTTAATAAAAACTAAACTCCATATCCTGAGGAATACAGCTAAAATAAAATTAAATTAATGGATACATAATTTACGTATGTAAATGATTAAATGTATTTATTCTATACTCTATTCTATTTCCTTCGTGGCCGCGGTAGTCTAGTATTCATGGTTTTGGATTCGGGACAGGCGGTTTTCGTTCAGTCACGGGTTTGATCCATGGCTACCAAAGACCCTCCATGTAGCCGGGGCTGATGCACGTTAAATCTGTGAAGGTCCAAAGTCCTCCTGTTGGCATAGTAGGGAAGTTAGGAGAGGTGTGCCAGCTCAGGTATAGTCCTCATCATTTGACCGAGGTTCAAAATTACGAAGTCCGTCGCCAATAGCCCTCATGTTGCTTCTAGTATGGCGTTAATAAAACTCCATTTCCTTCATATGTAACTTTTTACTTTGAAAGTTCTGTACTTGTTAATGGTTAACCATACATTTGATTTCTTTTCTTTTTAATATTTATTAATCGTTTTTAAACAATTTCTTTAGGGAAACATGTTTTGAAAATTGAAGGATTACCTGCAGACATCAAACGAAGTGATGTAGAACATTATTTGGAATCGGTGACTGAAATAGGAGCAAAGATTTATTTCTTACAAGCAGAAAATATGAAAATAATAGATGAGAACTCTGATTTTATTGTTTCTTCTAGCATACATCTAGTACTAGCTGTGTTTGATACTGATACAGCAGCACAAAATGCTATTCTCAGTATAAAAACGACAAAATTTCAACTGCGTCACTGGCATTGTTCACAAGATTCTAAAAATGTGAAAAAAAGTTAGTTGTCAACTTATATGTAAAGAAGTAATGAGATACTATTTTTTATAAATCAAAACGCATAACAAAACAATAGGTGATATATATGGTTATATGAGAGAATATATAATTATATAGGTTTCTGTACAATGGTTTTAAAGGAAGGAAAATTTTAACACTTTCACAAAGGCTATAATAGTACATGATTTTTTTTATTCCATCTAACAAAATAATACATGCATCAGTCACTAGTTATCAAGTTTCTTTTGTTAATTTATTTGCCTAGGAAAGTTTTTATGAACTGAATAATAATTAAGGTTTTAAATTCGTTAAGTTTAACATTTTAAATCAAATTTGCATGTGCTGCTTAAAAAATAACTCAGTGCGTTTAAACACACATTATTTGAACATATCTTAAATGTGTGTGGTGCTCTCAATTTTTTAAGCAGCTATTGCATTTCTGTACAAAAAAAATGTTCTTAGCACATGCCATCACATTACTTACCGAATATATGATATATATAGAGAGATAATGGGGTATGTGCATGTGTATGATCAGATTGATTTTTAAAACGTATCTAGGTTAGCATTTAATTATTGTTTCATCCAGAAATCGAAAATCTTACTCATTTGATTAAAACCTCATAATAAGTGGCATTCGTACATGAATATTTCACTTGTTTGCATATCAAATATTCAAGAAAAAGGTGCAGGGGCAGTATATTGCAAATGGGAGTAAATTGAACATAAAACTGTTACTCATCAATATTTTTGTCATTCAAAATCACTGAATTTGTTGGTATGTATATTCTTTAGAACTTCTTTTTCTGGCATCTTTTGAAAATTGTTTAAGATTTCATCGTCTGTGTCATATTAATACATTTAAAATGAGTTCATGATAATGAATATATCTTTTTGTCCCATTGGGAAAAGTGTATATAAAAATTCCTTAATTGGTTTTCTTATAATAGATCTCAAATAAGTATTGCAAAATGTGGCACTAAACAGTGGATAACAGGTTCATTATAATAGAACCATAGTACAATATTTTCTTGTTGAAAAATCAAATAGATTTCCTTCTACTTCCATCATGGTTTCAAAAATTTTATCTTCAAAAAGGACATATCTTCTGCAGTTTTTATGCAATTTGTGACATGGGCCAAATTGTGATATAGAGTATGCATGTATCTAAATTATAAGTTTACTTTATATGCAAATGTTATGATGTTACTCTTCGTTAATTAACAGTGAACAGCAAGTTTACTACAAAAATTCTACCTTAATGCACACAATGTAATAATTCGATATAAAAACCAATGTTTTTAAAAACAACGTTTTTATATGGTGGCAAAGTTTATTAAAGAAAATTATTGAAATATTAGTTAAATTAGTTGTCTGCCAAATTTTCAGAATAGATTTTATTAAAAAAACTACATCAGAAGTTTTGCCATGACATCAGTTATTGCATATCATTCATTTAATATTTTAAAATTAATTTACACTCACAACATCCAAATTTTGGATATTGCTAAAAAAAACATTCCTTTTCTGTGATAATGAATAATATATTTCTAAAAATCTGGAATCATCAACAGTAATACTTAGACAGAATTGTTTAGATGAATAATGGAGTTCTTATAAATTCATTGCCATTATTTTAAAAATTGTTTAAATGTATGGAATACCAAAATTCTAAACATTGTGTGCTCTATATTTTCAAAACTCCTTAATTACTGCAGGCTATCAGTTGTAATTTGTTTCAACTAAATTTTCAAGCATTTTTGGTCTTTGCTTCATGTGTTCAATATAGCTACAGTAATTTTTATATCTTGCTATTCAAATTTTCATTTAAACATTGTGTTTTAGCAGTGGAATTTTTGTGGCAAAACTTAACTTTTGCTTGCATTGTTTGTAAATTTTTTTAAAAAACTTGTACTTGTTCACTGTTTATGAATCTTAAGGTATAATAGAATCTGTTGACTTCTGTGAATTTTAAGTAACTTGTAAAATTGTCTTGCAATATCTCAAAAAAGTAGCAATTATGTTTTTGAGTGGTATGTTTTTATTTGTGTTTCTCATTTATTAGATGAATCAAAAACCAATAAATAATTCCATTTGAAATCAAAAGAGAATTCCATTTGTTATAATCGCTTGGACTTGTATTGTGCTGTGAATGTGAATAAGTTGAGCAATGAATCAGATTTGATATGCATGCTTTGTAGGTTAACAAAATGACAGTGGTATAATACTTATGAAGAAAGAAAATCAAAAAATATATTAGTAGATTGAATTGTGTCATATTGATTTCAGTTGTATTTAACGGGAATTCAAACTAAATAAGATGTAATCTTGAAAATTTTATATATATTTTGTGCTATCATGGTCAAGTTATATGTGCTAAGTTAGTTTCAAATATGTTAGTATATAGTTATTACAAAACTAAGAAAGTTATTTGATTGTTTGTTATTTGTAATTAAGGACTCTATTCAGGTCATTTTCATTAGATAAGTTGCAAAATTTATCACTGTACTATTATGATCTTTTTTTTTTCTAGTCATATTTGCATTTGTTTAGAGTGTATAATAGAAAATTCTACCTGTTTTATGATGCAATTGAAATTGTCTTAGTTCCGAAGTATAACCAAGATTGACTGTGATCTATTTATTTACTTCAAAAATTGTTGAAATTTAGAAATTTGTATTAAATTATTCTCTATTTATACTTTAATAAATTGCTATGTGTTAAATCATTTAATTTTACCTTTTGAAAAGGTTTAACAGAATGAAACATTTGTATTGAGTTGCAAGGATTTGTTAATGCTCTGAATGCATATTTATTCACTACATTCTTGCTTTATATCTGGGCGAAAATTATTGTGGCAGATAGTGATAGGAAAGAAGTTTTGTTTTAAATTCCCATATTGTAAAATATTAAATCCTATTTTCAGGTTGTTTTGAGAAATGATTGATCTGTAATCCTCACTTTGTAAAGGGTTACAAAATGCAGTTTTTCTGTATAAAAAAATATAAAATCTTAAACTGATGAAAGAATTATAATAAATCAATACTGAATATATTAATTAATCATCTCTTACCGTTGACTGGCTTCTATAGAAATGTTTAGGGATTATTTTCAATTAACCCTTCATTTTTTTTTTTTTTTTTTTAAATTAGGGATTTTGTTCTTGAGAAAATAAAATTAATTCAGTTATTTTAAACATATCTATTTTCCTGAAGAGTTTTGCCTATCAATTGCTAGATTAAAAATTTGGTATGCATAATTTTAAAATGTATTTTCCTCTCATCCCATAACTACAATACTTCCCAATTGCTTGTTCATATTTTATTAACCATTTATGCAAGCTTTTTGAGAGTTACACCACCTGAAAGGTATTCTTCCTCTATTATGACAAGTTAATTAAGCTGCATTTCTTGGCTATGTATATTTGCCTGACAATCAACCCATTCAGTCAGTTAAGACAATTTCATATATGCCTGTTATGAATCTTCTGCTTGTTTGAAATGTGTAATAATGATTGCATATTGTGTTGAAACTTGACATTTCAAAGTTGAAAATTTCAATGGGGAAAAAAATATTTGCTTTTGATTATTGTAAATGATAGCTTTCATACTTACTTCTTTTCATATGTACTTCTTAAGAGAACTTTTTGTGAAAAATTAGGTAAAAAATTATTCTAGTTACTGTATATATATATATATTTAATTTTTATTTATCAATTAGCTATTGTACACAATTTTTGTTAATGTGTATTCGAAGGCCTTCTGTTTAAAGTGATTAAAATATCTGGTTTTGTTTTATAAAAAAAAATCTTTAAAGCTTACATGCACTTTATGTAGCATGTTAATATTTATTAAATAACTGAAATCCAACAAATCAAGGTTGAAAATTTTTGATAAAAGTATGAAAGTACCATGAAATTATATTTAACTGAATCAAAAGCAGATATGTTTTTTCATTATTTGCAAACAAATTAAAATTTGCATACAATGTGATAAACATAAATACTGGACCAGATGTGATGGGCTCCTCAAATAATTCCATTATATTCAGAGCCAAAATAGTGTGTATGACTATTTAGGGACTATTTTCAATCTTGTGAAATTGTTAATATTTTTTGTAGTGGAGATTAATATGTTCTTGTAGACCAACAGTTTTTGGTCTCAAACTTCTAATGATGTGTCTCACAGAGTCATCCATTTTTAAATGGGTGAGCAATTGAAAATTAAGTTTTTATTTCTTCCATGTATTTTATTACATAAAATTATAAATTTTCAGATTGTATACAATGTATACTTATCTAAAATGATTGTTCAAATATCATATCGAGTTGTTCAAACACAGTGGTATAATGTAAATTATACTTACATTAAACTTCTATGCTTAGCAAGAAATTTATTTTTCCAGTTTTTCACACAAACAGTTATATACAATGTTGTCTTACAAATGTCATGTTTGTCGTATCAACCTGAACAATATTTAAATTTTATTCTTTACCATGCATTTTTTCTGCCCTAAAATTTTTATTTCAGAGTTAAACTTTTATTATATCAAACTTTTGATAACATTTCAGTAAGTTCTGTTACTTTAATGTTTGTGAACTGAATTTTTCCTTTTATGATTTGAGAATTAATGTTTTGTATGCTTACAATTTTTCAGCCATATCCTTCTAAAAAATTTTCTATTTATAATCCATTATGTGTGTTCAGCTTGTCTATCTTAATGCATATGATACCTGTAACACTGCCATTGAAAGTGTCTTCTAAGAACCAGATTTAAATTTGCAATAATTTATTTAGTACGAAGCGTTTTAACTTCTGTTTTACAGAAGTGATTATGCCTATGTAAATATTTTTTTATACAGATTTTATTTCTGTATATTAATTCATCTTGCAAATGCATAATCTTCACGGGTTATTACATATATAATGTTTTGAATAATGTTAGATATATTCCCAAATTAAATCTCTATTTTTCGCTTATTGTCAATTAAATAAAGATTTTTTATTGTTGATGGTGATTAAAATATGTGTAATTAATGACTGACTTGTTAATAAGGTGATCAGAGTTTCAAAGAATGTGAAACTTTAAAAGCTTTATTTTCTTCCAAGTATAGATTAGCTAATATATTATCTATTAATAAAATGGGTAATACACATTGATTAATCTTACCTAACAGTATCTGGAAAGTTGACTTCAGAACTGATACACTTGATTTGTTCTGATTTCTCAGTTGAGTCTGTATTATTTTAATATATTGAGGATATCTTTTCCCCTAAGTCGGATCATATGTTTTTGAATTATACTTTTGTTTCTGAAAACCAGATGTTACTGCAACATGCAGTGCATTTAGACCATTTTATGTGTGAGAAGTGTTACGAGAATGATTTTTTTTTCTTCCAACAGTACTGTTGTAATTGAAATCTCAGGAGCAGAGAAATAGATTCCACATGATGAAAACATAGTTTCTTCCATGCTTAATTTGTTGCCGTGTGTTTTGTCATAAAATTATACGTATTTTATACAGTTTTTAAGCTCTAAATTGTTGAAAACTCATTTGAAAGAATGTAAGTGTAATTTCATAGTTTTTAATTGGGTTAATCAAGAGTTAACTAGTCTATTTTATGTATAACTTTTATGTGAGCTATTTTTATCAAATTAGGTAGGCTTTTTCTTTTATTTGTGGGTTCTAAATGTTGTGTTTTTCTGCTGAAGAACTATATAGTGTGAGATTTCATTTCTCATACTTTTTAGTATTTCATTTTTCTGCTCCTTTGAATAATCAACAGTTACCATTTAAATTAAGTGTTTTTAGAGGAAGTGCATTTAAATTTCAGTTATGAGTTATTAAACAAAAACTTTCACAATTGGTCCATTTTTAACTTTACGTGCTGCTGATATATAAACTTAGAATTAAGTATAATTATTGAAAATATCTTAGTATTATATTCTCCAATTCATTGTCAAAGCATACTTTAAAAGTAAATAGGTTGAATTTTATAGGTGCTTTTTTAGATAAAGATTAAAATTATTTTTATATTTGTTAATCTTCTATCATTTATGCATTGTAATCTCTCTGCTTCTAGAAATGAGGGAAACTTTGTTTTGCCATCTTTCATTCTTTTGCTCACCAAAAATGAATTGATTTTTGGTCTGAATGTAACTGACTTACTACAAGTCTGTCACCCACAGTTGTTAAACCATAGCACTTGTTTTATTTGTTGACAGCTAATAATTGGAAATGTATATACTAATGCGTATGTTTGCCATGGAATGCCTTTTAGAGAGTCAAAATTTCACCCTTGTTTCTCAGATGTTGAAAGGTATTATTGTTGAATCTAATTATGTTGATTAACATTTCATTTGTTGATTATTAATGTTTATTTTTTGCATATATAGTTGATTGTACAAAAAATTATAAAGCATTCTAAATTTAGAATTATATTCTTAATGTGTGTTACAATTTATATTTGTCATACTGCAGCTAGAAGTCAAGGATATATTATTTGTACAGTCTATATATATACTGTTACTTAGAAAGCATATTAAGTCTAATATAGTATTTATTAAGTGGCAAATTCATTCACCACATGATTTATACTTGACTCATACCTGATGTTTTTCTTATGTAGCTTCTCTCTTGTACTACATTGTAGATGCACTGTCCCATTTTTAAATCAGGTGATGAATTGCTCTTTGATATTTAGCTTTGACTGTGATATTTTAAACCAAGTACATAATACGGGCAAATCTTTTTTAGAAGAAATTCTAGTAAGTTCAGAATCTTCATCCTCTAAAGCATGCTTTAAAACTTTCTTGTGTTTTTTAAAATTAAATTTAGCACTTTTGGATTTTTTTACTTAATTGCACATTTGCTTGAAGTTGTTTCAATAAATGAAAATCACTGCAGTAATATATAAATGTGTCAAACTATATCTATTAAATAGTTAATTTTTTTCCCTGGTGTAAAAGAATTTTTAATTATAATTTTTATAACGCATGTTTTCATGTGTAAAATTAAAATATCTTTTATGACCTGTGAGTGTATATATATTTTCTTGTATAACATCACTCTTGAAGCAATGTTGAAGAAAGCTTGACTTGCATAAAGAAAAGAATTTTATATATTATCTCTGCCATTTTTTGAATTAAGTTTTAGAATGTTACAACTAATGTAACTGCTCAAACATGAATAATGGATGTTATTAAACGAGCACAGAGAGAATGATTGACTTTATGTACTTTACATGAAAATATTGGAAAGAATTTTTTCATCTGCTTGGCATTTTCAATGTATGGTAAGAGAAAGTTTAAAAAGATTGAACTTGAATTAAAAGATATTTGTGTATTTGGCTAGATTTCTTTATTTTACACTGTAGAAAACATTTTTTACAACCTCATAAATTTCTGAGCTTTTACCAAAATATTTTGTGGTATTGAATATATTTTTATCCACTTTCATTCAGGTTACTTATGTAACACAACACTAAAAAACTTAGCCAGATAAATAGAATTTTGTTATTGTAAGGACTATTTACTATCTTCAAATTATGATACAATTTTCTTATGAATTAAATTTAATGATAATGAATATTAAAGTTTTACAAAGTTATTTACAGTGGGAGAAAATTTAACCTTTTCGTCGAGCTGAACACCCATCTAAGAACGGTATTTTGACTGCCTGCCTTTTCTTTATGTCCACCTCCGCGTTGCATGACAGACTTTTCCCGCGCCCTTCTATAGGGGTTCACTGCTCTCTCGTTTCCATTTTGGTTGATTGTGGGGACCTTCTGATATCAGGAAAACTATAAAAATGAAACAAAAAAATTATCAGAACTGGTCTATAGACTAAACTGAAGATAAGAGAAATATCTTAACAAGCATGCGTTCTATTGAGATCTGTCCCAAGGAGAAAATAAGCGTTGATACAATTGAGAAAGAAATAGAAAATACAATACCAGAGTAAAACATAAAAGTATCTTAAAGAAAATTATAAACTTCATCTGACAGAATCGAGACAAAGTATTTTGGACACTTAATAAAGAGCTAATAATGGATGGAAAAATTATGCGAAATATAACACTGTAGACTTAGTTTAATCAAGTAATGAGGAGCAAGAAAATAAATGTATAGACATGAACTATTTTATGGTATTTTACTAAGAAATGATTTTCCTTTAGCTTATGTTAGAAATAGATATTTAAAATAAAACGTATTGTATGCAAAACTATTAACTTAGATTAGTTATTAACTTTGTTACATTTGCTTTTGATAAACATATTTATCTGTAATAGTCACTCTCTATTTTTTTTATCTGTAATCTGTTACATTATTTTGTATCTTTATTACAATTTTTATGATTGAAGATAAGAATAAAAAGAAAAATATTATTTTAAACAAGCTGGAAATTAAATAAAAAATATAGCAAAGAAAGAAATTCAAAATATATAAAAATGTAATAACTTTAAGTAAGATTATTTTTAAATAAAAATTAAAAGATATTTTTTAAATTAAAGTTTCAGGAGAGGCTTTAGAAGGATATTACAGAAAAAAAGAAAGAAAAATCAGCGCTGAAAATAACTGTGAAAAAAAAACATTGAAGCATAATGGTTTGAAAAAAGCAGTTTTATACATTCTTTCCTAATTTATTAATGAAAATTAAAAATCGAAAAAAAGTTACTCTCAAGTAGAAAATAATAATAAAACATATAATTCTAAAAATAAAGTTTTCATCATATTTTTTCTTACAAAATTGATATATTCGAAAATCATTGAGCTTATTGCCCGCTAATTCATACATTATATATTTCACCGAATAACCTTGGCTTAATTTGAATAGAAAATACACGTAATAATGACCAGATGGAAATAAAATGGATGAGCAGCATCGTCCAAAAAAAAATCTAGCTAGATATCTTCAATAAAACACACTCACTTACTTGACATATATATATAACTTGACATTCTCTTCATTTTATTAGTGAGAATGACATGGTTGCTTATTAACGTAGCACTGAGAAGCAACACGAAGGTTATTGGTGTCAGACTTTGAAATTTTGAAACTCGGTCAAATGACGAGGATGACACCTGAGCTAGTACCTCCCTCTCCAAACCAATGGGAGGATTTGAGACCTCGACCAGATTTAACGTACATCATTCCTGCTATACGGTGGGTCATTTAGTGGCATCAAGGCTCGAATTCACGATTCGACCTTGAGTCGGGGCCGCGGTAGCCTAGTTGTCAAGGTCGTGGACTTGCGGCCGGCGGTTTTCGTTCAGTCGCGAGTTCGATCCTTGGCCAACAGACCCGCCGTGTAGCCGGGGCTGATGCACGTTAAATTTGTTCGGGGCCCAAAGTCCTCCCGTTGGCCTTGTGTGGATGTTAGAAGAGGGGGTGCCAGCTCAGGTGTCGTCTTCGTCACTTGACCCAGGTTCAAAATTACGAGATCCGTCGCCAATAGCCCTCGTGTTGCTTCTAGTGCGACGTTATTAGAAAACTAAACTAATTGACCTTGAGTCTGCCATCATAACCACTAGGCTACTACGGCCATACAGTATCTGAGAGAGAAAGAGTTAGAAATGACTTTGAGGGAATGCAAAGTTTATTGGCGCAAGAGCCAGATGTGGCTATGCTGCGCCAAACAAGATTAAATTGTGGTCAAGACGTGAAGCTGAAAAAAAAAGGTAAAAATGGTTGACAAGCAGGAGGGTCGAAAATAGAGAAGGATCGCTTGGGTATCCCGAGAGTGCGTCACCCGTGAGAAATGACTTTGAACCAAAATACTCTAAGTCTATCATTTTAGAGTTTTACACCAATGCTGAACTATAATTGGTTGTTTGAGTGATGCCACAAATCTTAAGGAAGCTTACTTGTGGAATAGAATAATGTATTCATATACACGCGGTAGCCTAGTAATCAAGGTTTCGGATTCGTGGCCGATGGTTTTCGTTCAGTCGTGGGTTTGATCCTTGGCTGCCAAAGACCCGCCGTGTAGCTGGGGCTGATGCACGTTAAATCTATTCGGGGCCCAAAGTCCTCCCGTTGGCGTGGTGTGGATGTTAGGAGAGGGGGTTGTCAGCTCAAGTGTCGTCCTCGTCACTTGACCGTGGTTCAAAATTACGAGGTCCGTCGCCAATAGCCCTCGTGTTGCTTCTTGTGCGACGTTAATAAAAAAAAACTAAACTATTCATATACACGCGGAATTTCACTTTGGGATTCTGTTATCAGCATTTGTGTAATAATAAGTTTAGAATGTTTACACATTCTACTTCGTCCTATTAAGTAATTCTTTATGATTTCTGAATAATTCTGTTGCGACTTCATCGAGTCCAACATGTATTCTCATATACAGTAGTACCTTCTAATAAGGGACACCCACCAGACCAAACATTTTGTCCCTTAAATAGATGTGTCCCTTCAGGGGGTATATTCTAAATACTGTAATTTAATTAGAAATTCAGGTTGTATCAAGTTTTAATTAAATTGTATATCAATAAGTTACATAGTCACAGTGAATTTAATGAATATTCTTGATTAAAAAAGTTTAATCAATGAAATGAACAATAAAGTTTTGTACTGTGAGATTGAGTTTTTTAAAAAAAAAATCCTATTCACGTGGGTTTGCTTAAATATCTGTGCTTGTAAGTATTTTCCCCCCACATGGATATTAATGTAACTGATGATCTAAAATCCTTATCTGTCACTAACAGTTATCATGCATTTTTTAATTGGGAGGTGTATTTTAAGGCATCTTTAAAGTTTTTTTTATGTCACACTTTTCGTCTAGCTCTTCTTCGTCTTCCTCTGTGCATTTCAAGTTATTTTTGTTAAACCTCACGTTATCAGTTACAGTTAAAATAAAACATTTTATGCCGTCATTGGTGTCCTTAGTACACAAGTCTTCTATTTTTAAATATTCTTGCATTTGAGTACTACTACAATCATTAAGGTTAACCAATTCCTTTTCCTCAAAAAGTTGTAGTGAGGGCATTCGAAACTGGAATTCCAAAGCCTGCTTCCCATTGATTCCTGTCTTGGAATGCCTTACAATTTGTTAACACCTCTTACTGAGAACTTCCTCTTACTGAGAACTGTAGCAAGAATTACTAGATTTTGAATTCTATGAATGGGAAATATCATTTTGATTGCACTACAACTCGCTTCTCTCTATTGTGTTGTTTCTCGACTGAAAAGCAGTTTTCAAAAAAAAGGGTTAATTTTTCATATTATTGTTCCCTTGTCACAAAACTATCTTTCATTTAGCATAAATTTGCCTTTGAAACCTCAAATATTACTAACAATGCGTAATTCTCTTTTTATATTTATTTCTCTCAATCTCTGTCTTATTTTTGAAACTTTTTCAGTGTCTCTTGATAATAGGTAAATACTCCTATTCCAAGGAACCGGAACCGACAAAATTGTCTCTTAAATAGAGGTATCCCTTATAAGAAGTCCTACTGTATATTTATCATATAAGATCCTTCCAGATAACTCCCTCACTGACAAAATTAATATAAACTTGAATTACGTATTTTTTTTTTCTTTAGTAATTACTGATTAAGGGAAGTATATATTAGATATCTAATAATAATTTTAAATCTAAAATAACATCCAGTCTTGTTTTCGGTAAAATAAATTAAGAGTTTTTTTGTACATGCGTTTTTTAAAAAAGTCTTTTATTTAATAATATTGAATAATTGAAAAAAAAATCACCACTAGTTTAATTTAGTCTTTAAGAAAATTAGATAATAATTACTCTCTTGTAAAATCTCTTCTTACCAGATGAATCTTATATCAACTTTTCACTATCACCCTCTTCCATCAAGATAACAACAGAGCTCCACTTGTCCAAGTAAGAGAATCCGGTATCCATAAGAAATTAATGGGGAACTCTACGCTCTACCTGTCCTAGAACCGGCATTTTAAATCGATATGGGGCCAGTAAACTTTCATTTGGAATGCATAGATTGCAATCTAACATTCAACTTAAAGAGAAATTTCACAAAGTCTATTACTTAGTGAAAGGATTTATGCGGAGTACCTAGCCCAGCTGGGTTCTAATCTCCATTCAGAGTAAATATTTTATTCAGAACTGTTATCCGTGTACCCAGAGCAATATGAAGGTTAGTACAAATAAAATAATATGAAATAAAAATGAAGAACTGTTAAAGTGAAATTGCATGAAAAGTATATTAAAAATCAGAAAAACTATAAGATTTTGGTTGCAGTAAGCTGACTTGGGGAGGGTGTAAATTTTGAATTTCTATTGGTCAGTGGGCATTTCCGTCGACGTCTGGTCAGAAATTTGGAAAAAAGTATTGAAAAATTTTGATTTTTATGATGAAAATTCGAAAAAATTGGGAGCTAATAGGAGGAATTTTTTTTTTTTTTTAAATCATTTTTGCGATGCCTTGGAGAAATATATTCATTTTATCTATATTGTTTTCTGTCTTTCTCATTTCTTTGCAGGTGCTTAAAAAATCGGAATTGGATTGAAAAAATTGCTTTAGCTCGTTGATAGCATCGAAGATGCTGAAGTTAACATATTATATCTTCATCGGAATTAACAGTTGGGTTTAAAGTGGTAGAAATTTCAGGGCTCTTTCTCTTGGTTGGATTAGGTTCTGTTTTTTGTGACTTTTTTATCCGGGATGCAAACGCTTGCGTAAGAAATTTTTTCCTTTTATAAAATTTGAATTAAATATCTTGTTTCTATTGGTTGTTTCTTTAGTTGCTTGTCCTTTTTTTTTATATGTGTTTTGAGTATTTGGGCAGCCTGCCTATGATGCGACATGTCCTGAACTATTACAGTTGATCTCTCTCTCTCTCTATGTATATATATATATATATATATATATATTACAGCGAAATTTTAATACAAATCATATCTGCCCAAACACAAATATCCCTCAATGCACAGTCATACATTATCATAGCATCATTCTTCGGAAAAGCGTACATTTGTAAGAAACTATTTTGAAGAGTGAAGTATACTATGAGTAAAATTAGAACTGGAATATCGGAAGAACACCTTGAAACTCACAGAGAATTGCAGCTAGTAGATATTGATACATTAGTTTCTGAAATTTTAATACCAAATATCACATTAATTTTATAGCATCTAGCTATCTTTTTTCTTATTACAGTTTAAAGAAACATCATTTATAAAATGTCATATAAGATGCATAAAATGTTGTCAATCTAATTACGTGCTGTAATCTTTAAAATAAATAATCATAATTTATTTAGTGTAAATTGTGCTTAAATATGTTAACAATATACTTTAAGCTTTTTTTTTTTCTCATAAGCTATTATTAGTGTCTTAAAGTTAAATTTATTTTGAGCGGTCTCAAAAAAACAATTCGTTTTTTTTTTTCAAATGCGGCTCAAGCAAGCAAAAAGGTTGGACGCCCATGGCTTAAGCAAATACAGAATTAAAAAAAATCCAATTATTAGTCCTGTTATAAGAGTCAAGGCCTTACAAGTTGCTACCGCATTAGGTAATCAAGCTTTCAAGGACAGCAGAGCCTGGCTGGATAGTTTCGAAAATAGGAACAATATTTCTTTCATTTCAATGTGGGGAGAGATTTGTACTTTGAATCTCTTATTACAGATGATGATTGGAAAAGATATTTAAAAGATATTATTCAAGACAGGGAACCGAAAAGCATTTTTAATCCAAATGAGACGGAACTATTTTATAAGTGTATTCTAGACTATACCCTTGCTTTCAAAAGAAAATTATTCAGTGGCGGAAACTCAGTAAAAACAAAGTAACATCGCATATTGGAGCTATTATGAATGGATGCAAGAAACTGTCTTTATTAATGATCGGCAAATCGACCAGTTTACGCATTTTTTGAAACGAAATATCTAAACCTCTGGCCAATGAATCGAACAAAAAAAACCATGGATGACCTGTGAAAGTTTTGAAAAGAAGCTTTTGATTCTGAAAAAGAAATATAGAAATAAAGAGAGGTTTTCCTCTTTATTGACAATTGTACGGCTCACAACAGTATTTCTTAAGTGGAAAATGTGAAGAACGTCCGCAAAGATCCAATATTCAAGGTCAGATGACAAGATCCACTCTTAAGTCTGCCTCTCACTCTCCACATCCATGCCTCACCAAATTACAAAAGTTAGGAAACAGTGGCGGCGTTTGGGAAATGGAAGTGCGGGGGATAGGGAAATTTTTTTTAGACAATGAAAATCAACGGTGGGTTCGGAGAATTTGAAGGGGGGGGGGGAGGATAGACACACACTGAAAATTTAAAAATGTATCTACAAAAGGGGAAGTTTTTGAGGCTTTCTAAGCGAATTCAGACACAGAAGTAAAAATTGATAGTTTATGTCAACTTCACTGTGCTTTAATTTTAATATTAGTTTCTTCAATTTTGATTAACACGATACAATATAACTTGTTAACAAAAGAATAATATAACACACGTACTACGATTAAATAGAAGTATTTCGAAACTTCAAATATGTTAAAGGGAGATTGTAACTGCCCTTCAGAGGAAATGGATGTATGTCTGGAATAAAATTACAAGGTACATCTCCTATAGCACTCGTGTTGCTTCTCAGTGCGACGCTAATAAACAATCACGTCTCGAATAAAAGTAAATTGAGTTTGATAGAAAGGAGATGTGAAAAAAAATATATACCTCTACTGTAATAACCAATTTTTGGCTTGTTATTGCGTATAAGTATTTTTCTAGACTGCATGTATGAGGTACTTGCTAAAAATTGCAAATTAAATAGATGCAATTAATTATATAATAGTAAGAAAGATATACAATGATAAATCAGATTCTCTAAGTTATGTGTTTAATCCCTTTGTTTTATAACAATGTTAAGTTTCTTTATTTTCGTTTAGTGGAAACTTCCTTACAGTCAGCCACCTTGTCCACTCTTTTTCATAGCATATGCTACATCTGCGGCACCAGTCTCCACTATTTGGAAAGATGCTTCAAGAACCGGTTAACCACGACACTTGAATCTAACAATCATGCCGCGATGCATGGTATAGCATTTTTTGCATAATTCAGCCTAGAAATTTTTTTTTTTTTTTTTTTTAAATATTTAAAGAAACAAAGGAAAGATACTTAAGTGGTAAGACAACAGGGTCTCTACAGATGTTCTGATAATAATTTTTAGTTTCAAACTGCTAAAATGGAATAAAAATGCAATTTTTTCCTAAGCAAAGAAGGTTATGCTCCCAATCACTCCCACTGTTTGTAAGGGTGCTTTTTTGACAACTGCGTCATGCAAATTCGACAAGGAAATTAAATTTCAAAATGTTTATTTAAAATATTATTTTGTTATTGTTATTGTTCAGTTCTTTTATTATTATATTTAAAAAAACCCGCAAAGCAATTTTGTACAAAGCCTCGCTGTTTTTCAGAAAGTCTCAGAATTTGAAAAAGATAAGAGGGAATATATTAATAAAGTGATATATTAAATTTTCTGGCTAGTCAATCATGTCTGAAACAACAAGCTAAAGCTATGTTGCCTCTGTAAAGCTTGACGCAACAAATAGGTTTTTGTAGTTTTGTGGTGACTCAGCATACTGTTTATTTTTCGTTATTTCTGATTAGAGTTGAGTTTGATAGACTGTTGGTAAGAGATAGTTTGAGTAATCTGCATTCCTCTTATTCTAGGACTATAATTTTTTTGGCTGTTTATTTTTTATTGACTTCTAAGAAAGTGTTAATTGTGTTACTTCTTCATTAGCAGTTAGACTTTGATAAGTTCGCCCATTTTATCTGACGGAGACGCAAGCTGAGTTACTCAGCACTATGGATAAAGGAAATTGATGATACAGATCCAATAATTAACGGGAAAAAAATTGACGCCGCAGATTTCAAATACTTTAAAAAATCCTAAAAGTGACAAGAAACTAACAATAATTTAAAAGTTGAGACTATAAACATTAAAATGTCTCCATATTAATAGAGAATTTAAAAAAAAAAATGATAATCTCGAATCCCTAAATCAAATTTGTAGCTTTTACATGCCGAAATAAAAGGCAAAACCTTCAGACATGCTAACATAATAAATATGCCATTTACTCATAATGGCAAAGTCACGTTTAGTACCTCGGGCCCCGTTGTGTAACTCACATTCTAGCTGTAGATCAAGTAAGATATATATTGGTAAATGCCAGCATAATATGGGAATTCCCATCTCGATTTCTTCTTTTCGAAATACCTACAACTCAAGGAACAATGGATTTGGCAACCGAATCACAAAACATTAATGATATTGAAATAATTTAAATACAACTCTTCATGAAATCCGGCAGTTTCCAAGAGGTTTCTCGGGGAATCTTTACTTAGAGGGGTTGAAGGTTTTTTCGAAACTTGCCAAGATCTCCAAACAGAGCAATTAACTTTCCAATGCGGTTGTTGCATTAATTGTAGATTGTATCACTGACCAATGTACATATGTTTTGAAAATGTAAAGGTTATCATCTAGATAATTCTCCTTTTTGTCCTATATTCATCGAAGAAAAAATTTTAGAAAATAAACGCACCAGGTCCAAGAATCCAGAATTTAGAAGAAGAAAAAAAGCTTGGAAATCATGGTAACAAATTTTCAGATAGCCTTGCATTAGAAAATAGTTGTCCTTATGGGAACAATTCAAAAGTTGATCGAAACAATGTTTTCACAGATACAATATTTTAAAAATAGAGAAAAACAATCAACATAATCTAATAGAGAGAAAAAACCAGTTCAGCGTTTCAAAACTTTTGTATTCCTATTCCAAGTGACTCTCATAACATCTACGATGCATCTAATTGCATAGGCATTGGCTAATTATAAAAAAAATTATGGTTTATGATGCAGTTTTTATCATTGTTTTTAATTTTTAAAAATGTGGATAAGTATTTTCCCACAATTATAAAAGAATTTTTTTTTTTTCGTTTCTTCTCGGGAAGGATAGATATCTTGAATTTTTCCTTTCTTTTTTTCTCTCTTTTATGTATTTTCTTAAAGGCGATTGTAGATGCATTAAAAATAAATCAGTTGGTTTCAACATCCTTCCTTTTACGCAGACAGACATGGATTTAATATAAAGTTTTTTGAAACCAAACGATAGATAACAATTTCTAGGAAAGGTAATCTCTAGACAGGATAGATTTGACACACAAGGAACAAGACTACTAATAGCAGTATCGGCAAATGTATCTTCTCAACAAATTCCTATTCAACTAGTACGGTCACTAAATTTTAAAATTTTAGTTATTTAAATAATTATTAATAATAATTACCTATATGTAATAAGTATATGCAGTGGCTCAAACAATTGAGGATACACCTTATTTTTACTTGATAAATCCAACTTTTAATGAAAATAATACATTAACTAGAATAGAAGACGTATTTTTACTTTTACACGTAATAAAAGGGTTAATTTACAGTAAAAATAACGAAAATCAACAAAAAAATATCTAAAATTAAAAGTTTCACAAATATTTGAAGTAAACATAGGCAGATCTTTACCTCAAAAAATTAAGGATACACCAATGAAATTTTTTCGATATATTACATGCATAGACAGTATCAGTATTTTGTTGCATGTCCTTTGGCTTTTATAATGTCCTCCAAACGTCTTGGTACCGATTCGACCAATTTTTTAGTGGTATCTGGAGATATTTTATCCCATTCTTCTTGTAACACTTGCTTTAAATGGGCTTTGTTTCTAATCTGGTGTTTTTGGACCGCTGTTTCTAGTGTGGCCCACGAATTTTCTATGACATTGATGTCAGGGGACTGTGGCGGTGTGTGCAATTGCTGTTTACAATGAAAAAGACACCACATTTTGACATTACGTGCCGTGTGTTTGGGGTCGTTGTCGTGCTGAAATATAAAATTTCCATCTAAACCCAATTTTTGTGCACTTTCTTTAAGATTGTTGCGGAGTATGTCTATATAAAGCTTAAGATCCATTATACCATCTATAAAAACTAAATTTCCTACCCCATTTGCAGCCATACACCCCCAAACCATGACGGAGCCACCACCATGTTTAACTGTAGGACGTAAATTTTTTGGATCCAAAGCGGTGTTCGGCTTTCTCCAAA
>BMAW01113300.1:0-18602 GCA_019974015.1 Nephila pilipes
CCGAATGTGGTTGGCTCGCAGACGAATTTGAACAGTATAAGCAGATTACACCATTTGAGAAAGAACGCGTAATTACACCAAAGGAAGTACAGTGGTTAAATTACAGGGTAGCTAGCTGTTTGAGTCGGAGTGAAGCTACAATTGGACGATGTTGACAGGTATGGATATACTATGGCAGTACATAGCGCTAAGAAGATAGCATTTGAACCAAGAGCGAATACTGAATGTGAGAACAGTCGTCTGATTGGTGTTCAAAGACTCAGATGCGTCCTTATCAACTATCCGACGTGTAACCGGGACACCAGTGACTTGAATGACTATCGATAGGCGACTCAGGGAATGGAAGTTGAGGTCATAGAGGCCATCGCTCAGACTACACCTCGTTGTCCCAAACCGCCGGGGGCATTTCGACTTAGAATATCATGATGTATAATTGTTTTCAGCAACGAGTCCATTTCAAACTAAGCCCTAATGACCAACGAAAACATGTCTCGAAAAGCTCATGACACACAGGGTATACCAGATCATCGTCTGCCACGCCGTCCGTCAAACAAGAGTTAAGGTATAGAATTTCATTTCGTTTGATAACCAGACTCTTTTGGTTATCATCCGTGTCAATCTTATAGTAGAACAATATCTCAACGAGATTCTAAGTCCCTTAGTGTTTCCTTTCTTTTCATGAGCCCCTAGGCTTACATTTCAACAGGATAATGCCTAGACGCATATGCTGCGCCTTTTTTACTGTTTGTCTTCGTGTCTTTCCAACACTTGTCTGTCCGATAAGATCTCCAGATCACTTTCCAATAGAGCACGTTTAGGCTCTGATGAAAAGGTGTCTCTGATCGTTCCTGGATCACGCAGATCTAACTTGCCAATAAAAGTGTGTATGGCAAAAAATTCTTTTGGAGGGCATCTGCCAAATCTACTGGTCAATTCCTAGTCGTGTAATAGTTTCCCTATAAACGTCATTTGTGGGTCTACGCATAGTTAATTTTTTTGTGCTAGATGTATTGCTTGAATAAAATATTCAATTCCAATGAATCCGTTAGCGTTTCTTTTTCCATTCATGCTCATCATATTTTCCGATTTTTGTCCCATTCGAATGACTCCTTTCCAGTGCGTCGCCTTTTTTGTTATAAAGTTCATTTTCGAGCAATAAATTTTCAAATGGAGCTGAATGCGACAGTGATACATAAGTAATTCGATACGGAAGTTACCAGGTAACTGTTTTTTCCTGAATTTGAGGTCATTGAATATTTTATTTCAATCTATTTTAAACAGGGTAAGATTTTATCTGTTGCTTGATGGAGATGCAATAAAAAATATTAAAGAGTTTTTTACCATAATTGAAGTAGACTTGCAAACAAATTCTCTTAATGAGACTTGAAAGGGATGGATTTACGAAAATTTTAAATTGTTAATTTTGACTCGACTCTATCCACTAATTTATCGTTAGTAATACCAGAATACCTTTCTACAACTCCATATGCTGTAAATACATTAATTTATCATAAATTTCATAAATACAATAATATCAATGAGCAGAAATTGATACGAGTAAAATCGTTGATTTTAATCGACTACTTAAATATTCTCTGGATCATTAGGAGCGCCTGATAATCTCTGGATTTAATTTTGTATTTTAATAATTCTTTAGCGCAGTAATTGTACATTACAAACGATGCAGAGTGAACAAAAAATATCGCAATAATATAGGAAAAATACAATTTAAGCTCAAATACTTAAACTATCCTTAAACATTTTAAGTACACAAGATAAAAAAAACAATACATTGAATTTAAAAGGGGATACCAAATAAATTTTCAAAATTATCAACTTTTATTAAAAAAGTTAAATGTGATAGCCTTTTTTCAGTTTTTTTTTACCCCTACTTTTTAGTTTATTTTTAAAAGTCTTAGTATTATAAATCTCGTATCACCCATAGACAAGTTCTTGAGGGAAAAAAAGAAAAGTTGTTGAGATCAGGACAAAATATATAAAATCGTAAAAAGAGAACGATTACAATAAAAAAATACCGAGAAATTCGTAGGTTGGTTGACTGAATTAATTGGCATAAGAATCATACTTGGTCAAAATAGGATAAAAGCTTTTGTTAATTTACGAAAAAATGCAATACGTTTCTATGTCCCACACTAAACTCTTCAAGTGCAAGAAAAGGGAAATAGTGAGAAGGGAATGACAAAAGAAGATGTGGATGTTTTTATAAAATCCCTTAGTATTTCCCGGCATTCATCTCTGATCTGTTTGAAATATTATGAACCCGAACTTAGAATCTGCGCTTGTCTCGGGGCTTATTGAAAATTCAAGAATTAACAATTATAAGTTAATTAGAAAAATTAAAAAATGAACCCATCTAATATTTAATGAATTGAAATAAAAATTCGAGAATTAAAATCTTTATTTACGAAAGTTAAATAGTGATTCTAAAATAATTCATATTAGAATAGTTTATACGTTTTTAAGAGCTATGCACCAAAAGCAGTAAAATTTGACTACATAGGGCCTTCAATAAATTAATGCAAAAACTTAAAAATAAAAATCTTCATTTAAATATTTAGTTGCGAGTCTAAAATAAATTTTTACTTAATTTTTAATTTAAAATAATTATTTAATTTAGAATAGTTTTTTTTTTTTTAGAATCCAAAAAGTTATTAAATTTTTAAAAGCTATACAAGTAGAAGGATGAATCCCGTGGGAATATCAGTAAATATTACTGGAAAAAAACAGTTTGGAATAATAATTTTTGAATTTCTCTAAAGAAAGTATGTCTCAATATGTATTTGTAGCAATTATCATATAAAAACACGAATTAAGTGTAAAAGTAAAAAAAAAAAAGAATTAACTATAATTTATAGCAGTCGAATGTTATTAGTTAAAAAGACAGAGCAATGTTAAGTAAGTAATCACCATGAATATGCAGTTCTTATTAAGAAGAATTATATATGCAGCTCATCAAATATCTTTTATTTTTAAATATTGTATGTTATTCCAAAGTCATTATCACTTTTTTTCCATTAATTTACTCACAAAATTTACTGTTTTATTGTACAATTCCCATCATTTACGCATGTAACACCACGCGTAAGAACTTTCTTTGGATCATTACACGTCGTAACAAATAATTCCTCGTAGACGCGGAAATTGAGTGAATTACGAGAATACATATTCTATTACAATATTACTCATTGTTACCACATTTGATTCGGTATTCTGCAACTTTTGCAGATTCTATTGTTGCATCCTAAAATGCTAACTCTAAAAAAATGTGTTAAATATTTAAAAGTTCCATTGTGTTGATTTGATTAGTCAGTTTTTAGTTATAATTAAAAAGTTTGAATTACTGATACAATTAAGAATAAATTTGCAATGTTATATACCTGTCATAATGCCTTTAACGACAACCGGTAATGTTGTGATATTAACAAGCCATGCTATATCATCAAAAGTGTCACTTGAATTTATAATTATGTCCTCCACTGCAGCCCTTATGTTAGGGAATCTGAAACAGAATTTCTGTAGGTTTTAAAATCTTTAATTGCATTGCTTTTCCTGAGAGAAATTAATGTTAATGAAAATAATAGCCAATAATTACTATTCAAATATATGCAGGAATTTTGTTTAATATATTTATAACAGCTCACATGGCAGCCTTTAACTGCCCATCTCAATAACAATCTCTCCTGAACAATGTGAGGGTTCAGACAATGGATTTCGCAAATTTGACACGTAAGTTACTTACCACTTTCTCTCTTAACTTTCACGCTACTTCACATAATGGCAAAACTAGCCAATTGTTGTTTAAATCGAGTCATGCGTTCGAGTCCAAATTCCATTAAAGATAGTCGTATAGTGGGTCAAAATCCTCACTATTGTTTGGAAAGTGGTCTTTTGGTCGTCCTTGTCATCGGACTGGCTCAAAATAATAAAATTCGTCCTCTATTCGTAAATCCCTTATATTGCTTAGGGTGACGTTAATAAGCAAAAAAGCAAACTTCATCAGGAGACTATTTTGGGCAAACTTAAGGATTTTTTCTAATTGTTGATTTATCGTTAAGAGCTTTTTATTAATCTTATACTTTTGATTACGTCTTTGACATGAAATCTCTTGCCACAACGTTAGATGGATTACATTAATGATAAATTAATAGAGTTGAGTATTTATGAACCTGGAAATAAAAGCTTTATATAGTCTACTCGTTCTAGAAGGATTAAATTAGTTGCAATGAGAGCTTTGTCTCTCTCTCTGACTTAATCCATTGCAATACAAATTAATTTTTCTCCTTTCCAAGCAGGTTGGTCTAAATCAATTTTTAAGTTATATCAGTTTATTGTCGATTTAGGAATTTTAAATGAATTTTCTTATATTTGTAAGCTGTTTAAAGTAGAAAGTAAAATTAAATTTGAGTGATGCAGCTTTATTGTTGATTTTTGTTATACGTAATGGATTTTAAAATGTTTTATAGAGTGATATATTTTGAAGCAATTTCTTAAATTTAGACTAGAGTTTCGTGTGCATGTTTCACAATTGTAAGAAGTTTTTCTTCTTTTACCAGGTACATTCCTATTTGTGCATGCTAAACAGTCCATATGTTTTCCTTCTGCGTGAGGAAGTGACAATAGCTCTCGATCAATTCTGGATTTGTTTACTTACACATCCAATAGCAGTAATTATCAAAAATATTTTTCATTTCCACTTAACAAACTCAGAAGGTCTTTATCTAAATCACATACAAATAATCTTCATCATTACTGCTGTGGACACTTAGATATTTTAACCCTACATCCATGGGTTTTTTTGTTTTTTTTTTTTTTTTTTTTTCAAAATTTTCACAAAAAATATAGTTAAATATTTTTATAATATGAAAACTAAAGAAAAATTGTACAAATTTAAGTTTATAGATATGAAAATGTTTACAACAACGAGATTCTAACTCGAGTGGTTAGAGTGACTCCCATTGTAACTTTAACAAACCTCATATGAATGATAATGTATTACGTTAAGCAAAAAGTAAAACAATAAGTAATTACCAACAAAAAGATCCTAAAACCATTAAATGAAGTAAAATTATCCTACAAATCTAACAGAAATGTCTAAAAAATTTTAAAAGCAATATAATAAAAAGATATCGAACATATGTTCACACGAGAAAAGAGCGTAACCATTTTAATAACATGGTGTTTCAAAACTCGTGGGCAAAAAATTTAACGGGGGATAGAAAACATCTAAACAAGCAATTTTCATCATACCATGCATAGGTGGAGAACAAGTGGTGAACTCCTAGACGGCGCTGTGATGGAAAGCATAGGTTTTCTTACACATTGTTATTTCTACCTTGGATTCCAGGCGGCGTGGTCTTTTAATGAGCCATGAAGCCTGAAATCTGCGGTAGAAATGACGATGTGTAAGAATACTTGCCCTTTATGCTTTCCATCACAGAGCCGTCTTATATTTCACTGTTTGCTCTAAACCTGTAGCTATCTTGTGAGGTGAAAATTGTTTACATAGATGTTTTCTATTACCTCTTAAATTTTTGCCCATGAGTTTTGAGACACTCTGTATAAATAAACACGTGTTGATTTTTTATGTCTCTTGATTCAAGGTACTTCTGCTAATGCATAGCTTAAAAAATGCAAAAAAGAGAAGAAAACTATTTGAAGAAAGGAGAGGGGGAGAAATGCCCATGAGAAAAAAGGATATCGAATTTTATTGTATTTTTTATGCCTAAATTAATCTTTATGTTTGAATCTCGTAAGATATGGTTGAAAGCTAGTTTGATTCTTATCTTCTGGAAAGCAGAATAGTCAAATGTATGGAATCTCACCCATGAACAACCTCCTTTTCAAAAAATCGAGATCTAGAATTACATCTGATTTCATATTCATAAGGTTCATCAACTGTAACGACCAAAGCGCTGTATCCTGCCTTTTCTGCTCTTCTAACTATATCAATTACAAGATCCCGTTTTGAATAAATATAAGTTTGCATCCACTTTACTGCTCCTGCAGGTACGGAAGCTGCAATATCTTCCAAAGATGTAAGCGATAAAGAATTTAAAATCATTATAGCTCCCATGCTTGAAGCTCCTGAAAAGGGAATGAATATTATTATTCATGTGCAAAGTGTCATTTTTTTATCTTCCGATAATTCTTTGAGTCCTAAGAAGATAACAGCACAGATATTTTCGGAAAATTATTCCAGTATATCAAATGGATAGATCATAAATTAAATCCGGATTATTTATTTATTTATTTGAATTTTTATAACTTTGATGGAACTGGAAAAAATTGACTGCTTCAAAAATTTTAGCTGTCGCAGATCATAAATCCAAGTGGTTAAATTCATTAGATTGAAATAGATCCATCAAAATTTGACTGTATAATTAATTGACAAGTGCAAATTTTCTCTTCTACTAAGAACCTTACATTCATAGTTAATAAATATTGCACTTTATTTTAACAAATAATTTCAAATTGTAATAAGACCTGTTTTAGCATTTAGGACGAAAAAGTGCTAACTGAAACAACATTCAACAAGGTCTTATAACAATAGTAAATAAGGAAAAGGGAACACACGAACTAAAATAAATTTTGACTTTAATTGTGAGCCATTTTTTATATGTAATTTTCACAATACAATGTAAATTGCAGAATACATAAAGCATGTACCTGAAATATAAAGTTCATTTTTTGTAATGAAGTTCCTGACTTTTCTTATCTTAACGTTAGAATTTGTGGAACATTTTTTTCTATAAGTATACAAAAATTTTCAATTAATAAAAATTTTTAACCATTTTATCATATATAGATTGGCTAAAGCAAATAAAGCTGCAAACGCTTGTAATTAACATAAGAAAACGCGTGCAAATACATGTTGGTTGACATATTATTACAGAAACTACATACTTATGTCTTATGTAACATACATAGTAATGAAACTGCGATTAACAAGAAACATCGTGAATGGGGTGTAAAGAAATATATACAAAATGAAGTTTTATAAGACAAAATAATCGCGTTATGTTGAATCGGAGTTAATTGCGCAAGTTCTTAACGAGGTCTTACAGTGCTTTTAAATTCTTGATGGGAATTTTCCACTCGAAAATTGAATTTCAATGTACAAATTATACAAAAAGTAATATTCATAAATATTTATTTTAAACTTGGTATTCGCAGTTTCCTCATACTTGTAATCTGCCTTGGCTCTTACGTAGTATCTCTTACTTTCAAATATAGCGCTACGTTTCAAAACGCTTTTGACCGCCGTAAGTTAGGGGTTATGGTCTCGTACTCACGGCCGGCGGTTTTCATCGAGTCGTAAATTTGAGCTTTGATGCCACTAAAAACCCACCGAGCAATTGATACTGATGTGCGTTAAATCTATCGAGGCTCACTAAGTCCTCCTGTTGGCATGGTGTGGAAGTTAGGAGAGGGAGGTGCCAGTTCAGATGTCGTCCTCATCTCTTGACCGAGATTCAAAATTACGAGGTCAGTAGCCCTCGTACTGCTTCCAGTTTGATGTTAATTAAATCAATTAATCAAAACGCATTTGATTTTTATTCTTCTTTTGAACAATAATTAAGTATGTGATAAGTTTAATTATAGTTTTTAAGTAATGCTTTTCTCTTCCTAAGTTACAAATTTATAAATTTATTAATTTATCCCTCTTTCTAAGTTATACGTTTATCAGTCAATTAATTTATTGGGATAAATTTATTTAATTGAATAACATATAATTAACTCCTTAACGGTGATATATATTTCAGAAAAATGGACCAAAAATGGAATATTTTTTTGATTGTTTAATTTTGTTCTTTATATTATTATAAAATGGTTTTTTTATTACAAAAATGAAATTTTAAATATAACCATTAATTAAAAATTAATTAATTAATTAAAATTATTACCTAATTAATTAAAAATACCTAAACTGTACTCCACATCGGTGTCTGAATCGGACATTGAAAAAATAGAAAATTATTTACAAAAAAACTCACTGAAAAACAACCGAAACTAAATGAAAAAGCAAAACTATGCCTTTGTTTATCAATCCAAGTGTGTCTTAAATTATCTGACAGCACCCACATTTTCCCTCCCTCGACCGAAGTCGTAATCAGTGAAAAACTAGGACCACTAATGCCATCTATTAGGAAAATAGTGGATTAAGTATCCTAAAGTAGAAACGAACCAACTCGGGCTTCACAAAATAGAAACGTTAATTTTTCTCCTGCCCAAAGTCAGTTCGGGCATCACAAATTCTGCATATAGTAGTTGCCCGAACTGGATTCGGGCTATACTGGCAAGGGGTTAAGAAAGAAAAGCATACTTTTAAAAGCATAACACTAGTGACTATACAAGGAATGGCCGCGATTGTTAAGTCATGGTCGGTGTTGTTTCCGTTTACACTATACAATATTTTCTAGGTGAAAGAATTCCTTTGTCGATTAATTCTCTCAAGGACTTGTAGCAGATTTCTGCATAAAGACTTACTTCTATAATAACGAAAATTCAAAAAACAATTCCGTGCTTATTAATGTAATCTCTATGGACATTATTCATGATGACAGCGACATTTTGATTCCGGAAATATTTAATAAATTTCAATAATCAAAAATTCCTGATTCATTTATTTTGATATGTTGTTGAACGAAGTTTTTTATCTACGTGAATTTCAAAAAATATTTACGAGATGAAAAAAAAAATCTTCCATCAAATAAAAATCCCACATCAAAATGTGTTTTTAACTATTGTGCCAAATCATGATTAAAAATAAATTTTCTATCTGTATAACTGAAACTTAATTTAAAATTTTATTTTAGACATTTAAATGTTATACATTCTATTGTATGTACGTATCTTGAGTATAATAGTTAAAAATTTTGAACTAAATTTAATTTACGTTATAGAAGTCAGTAAAGACTTTTAATTAAACTAATACTGCTGTTAGAAATATATTTCCTGTTTTAGCGTTTAATACCTAATTTTTCTTAAAGACCCTTCGTGATTCTGTGCATATGTTCTTAAAATAATCAATGGTACCTAAAATTTACTCATTGGCAGTGTCTATAAATGACAGGAGCTTTCTGAAGAGATGAAGATCTTCAAAATGTAACAAATTTATCTCGTTTTATTTGTTTTCATGTCATTAGTGATATCACTTATTTGTGAATTTTTAGAGTTCATTTTTCGAGGGAATTTCATTAAATAGTTATAGTTCTTCAGCAACAATTTACACAATTCAAATTGAAAAAGGTGTGTATAAATGCAGTAATATGTTGTAAATTAATTTGATTTGTTGGTTTTTTAATAACTTTATTCTAAAGCTGCACTTGAGTTATTAACAATGGGTTTCATAATCTTAAATAGCGATGAAATGACAAGTACGACCCTTACCTCTCTTAATTTCCACACCTCAAAAACTTAGAAACTCAGTTGATATTAACAAGCATCAGCCCACATTTTTTTCTCACGTTAGCCTTTTAATGATATAAGGACTCGAATTCAAGTCTCATCTCGTACGTCACCAATCTTTGGGCAACAGCGGTTCTTAATTTCATTGATTGAACAAACGTCGCTCTTGGAAGCAATATGAGAGTTATTGGAGATGGACCTCGTAATTTTGAAACCTCGCTCAAGTGACGAGGATGACGTTTGAGTTGTCTCTCCTTCCCAAACAAATTTCCAAACTATACCCAAGAGAGGATTTAAAAAATGAATATATCCCCTATCCAAATCTTAGTGACTCCAAGATTCGAGACCACGACTCGATGAAACAGTGCCATCCGTTACCATGTCTATTAGGTTACCACGGTCACATACATTTCTCGAACAAAAAGATTTCATAGATTAAATTTGAAAATAATAAACATTTGAAATTCAAAAAAATATTGCATATATGGCAATGAATTTACCTCTAGCTGTGCCCCTCTCTCCCTCCGGGTGAAAAACAGAATGTCCTGCTGATGGTGCAATTCCTATCGGGAGATCAATCTTTTGTCCCAAAACTGTAACTTCTAGAGAGTAATTCCCTATTCCTCGTAGAACTCTTTTCTTGATCCAAATTCTTTTGCAGTTAGGATAAGATGCATATTGTATCAGTGAATTAACAAACAATTTGAATAAAAATCATGAAATAAAAAGTCAAAAACATTAGTTAAAATTAAAATCAATATTTAATTCAACATATCTTAATATGAAAATATATAATATATACTACCCCAGCATACCGGAATGCATATCCCATTTCGTAACAGAAAAGCTATCATAAATTTTTTTTATCAAGATCAATTATCGAATTTTAACGTTTGTTTTCATTAGAATGAAAACGTTTTCAAAATTTGTCTTTATCCAAATTTTGAAAGAGTGATAAGTATATCATTTTTTAAAAATTTCTATCTGCTATTAATAGGTCCATTCTGCTTCTGTGTTATAAACTTACTAAATGTTTTTAAAAATTATGCGTCGTAATAAATATTCATAACTTTTATTATAATGTTTACTACTGAATCGTTTGCAGTTATCAGTATTAAACTTTTTGAAGACAATTACAATAACATTTAGTGCATTATTGAAGCATACCTGTTATAGGCTTCCTTATTTTCCACCAGAGTTTTTTGACTTCCAGTACCAGACCAAATATAATCCCTAGAAAGGGGATCTAACAATGCAGGAGCACATCTTTCGAAATCTTCAATATCGTTCATCATTTCTATGCTGACAAAAGAAGATATCTCATAAATTATTTTGTTGAAATCTGATTCAATTTAGTAAGATTCAGAAAAGACCCTAATTTTTTTCGTGTACTAAATTATATACTCATATGTTAAAAGAACATATTGGCTATACATAGTTGCTTTGAGAGAAGATATCTCATAAATTATTTTGATGAAATCTGATTCAATTTAGTAAGATTCAGAAAATTTTAATTTTTTTTGTGTACTTAATTATATACTCATATGTTAAAAGAATATATTGGCTATACATAGTTGATTTGAGACGGCATCTTTTAAACCTGTCTCGTCAGACATCTTTAATGTTATTCTAATTATAAGATCTAAATTTCAAATTCAAACACCGACTAAATAAATAAGAAAGTCAATTCTATCTAGAATATATGTTTATTAACTCCTCTTATAAGGGAAGAGAGTGCTGTTAAATAATTTGCGTTCTTCTTTATCCTCGAGATCTAACAAATTTTGTGATCCATCAAAGAATATGCTAACCAGAATATGATGTGAGTACCTCCAGTAATTGTGTTGATTACTAATCTCATCTAATTAGTTATACATGACAGAATGCTTCCGGGCACATCACACTAACATTCTTCTTTCTTCTATAAGGGGAATTAATATTCTCATCTCCTATCTTTAATTATCCTCATCTTCCTTCTCACTACATCTCAATTTATGTATGAGGTTTGCTTTGCATAATTGGAAGTAGAGTTGTTTGAATCAAATAGCGTCCAGGAAAATTCCATAAGAATAGTTGAAGGAAAATAAGATTTCTAAAGTTACAGCTTTACATATTAATATAGATGTCCCTGTGGTTCACGACAGTATAAGTACTCTGAATAAAGAGCATCTGTATTCGTCTGAGAAACTATTCTTCAAGGGCAATTTGAACCACATTATATACGAATTTCCTACCTTGCAGAGATTTCTTGAGGGGGCTGTGGCAAGATCAGATGTCAGTGTTATACCGGAGAGGCTCGAGGATTTTCTGTCGAAATCTCTGCTATAACTCTTTGCACGCAGCAGAAACATAAGGGCTGGTGTTGCCACGCAGCTGAATAATTCTTTTGCACAACATACAACTTCGAAGCTATCTGTTTGCTGTTCCTGTTTGTGTATGTTTGCTTAATAGCTGTTGCATTAACTTTAATCTAGAAGTGTTTAAACAGTTCCTTTGCTTTCTACAATGCTGCCACTATCTAGTGCGTAATCATTCACCGATTTTGCTTCACAGATTTATCCAATGCGGTAACTGATTTTTGGGGGATGGCCACTTGTACTTGACCAGGACTTTTGGTCCGTACTGATTCATCCTTCACGGAATTCACTGCAACAATGCAACACTGAAGGGTGTGAGCGACACTCTATCCCATACATATTTTGCAGATGAAGAATAATCTCTTTTCCGCATTTTTGAACGATTGTATGTTGACTATGTTAGGAGGCACGTACGAACCGGCTGGAAGATATTATCTTGTTTCCACACTTTCACAGAGACAACTGACGCTACACTTTCTTATAACTCAGAGTCTTCACTTGGTGCATACGCAACGTTCTGCTTCTTCAAGCGACGGTGCACGCGTGATAATCCTAGTTTCATTTGAGCCAACATGATGAAGATATTCTGGAAAAACTTCTTTTACAAGCTCCAATCAATATAATATAATGTTTTCGACCAGCAGCGCGTTTGCTGCATCATATTTCTTTCATCCAGGTATGTGATAATCCTTAATATTCAAATATCGCGAGAAACAGTAATTTAATTATATATTTATTATTTACCACCAAATGTCTCGCGGTAAATTTAGAATGAAGAAGTGGATCTGAGAATGTCTAGTCAATTATACTCATGGATAAGACATAGCCTGACTTCTCCATTTCACTAATCAAGATACTTTCAAGGAATCAGATAAAAAAAAATGAATAGAAGTTAAAATAAATTGACATTAAAAGGAGTCGGATCAGATGCTACTTTCGGAAACGACTATATTGGTTCCACAACGACTATATTGGTTGTCGCTCACATCCTTCAGTGTTGCATTGTTGCGACAAGTATTAATTAGATTGGCATAAAGGGAGTGAGCAGTTTGTGGAACGCACCTGGCTTTTTTTAAACTTTGATGTTATTTCCCATCACCTGGCACCATTCAGAAAATTTTGTTAACTTTTTTTTTAAAAAAAAAAAAACATTTTAATGGGTAGATCTTTTTTCTGAAAAGTGCAATGGGGGTTTTAAACCTCGACTAAAAACACAGTTTTTCAGCACATATTGCCCATTCTTGAAAAAAGGTTATGCAAAAATTTCGAGGGATATTTTAAAGTTTTAATTATTACTAAGAAAGATGTGAGAGAGACACCTTATTAATATTTATTTTGCAATCAATAATTGATACTTAAGTTGATAATGTTGTAAATTACCACTATTCGTGCACTTTGTTTAGTTTCAAAACATCATAGAATGTTGTGATGTGGTTGTGATTGCTTATTTTCAGCAACGGCTGAAATGCAACACGAGGGATATTGGCTGCGGACCTCGTAATTTTGAGCATCGTTCAAGTGACTAGGACAATACTTCAATTTGCATTTCCATTCCACGCCAATGAGAACACTTGGAAAACCCACTAGAATCAACCAGATTTAATGTACATCAGCCCCACTACACGGCTGGCCGTAGATTGAAGTAAACCGCATTATGGAGAAGGTAGAGTTCAATCTGCTGAGCTCTACATTGATGGCCTTCGAAATGTTAAGACATGCTGAGACAAATGCATAAATCTGGGTAGTGATCGTAGTGAAGCCGTAAGAATAGTAAATAAAAATTAAGTTTCTATCTCGATTATTTTTAGTGGTTATTAAAACTTAACGATACCACGGGATGATAATTAATATTTTACAATACTGCAAGTTACTCTAGTTTACGACTTTCTGAAACTAAACAAATCAACGTGAATAGCAGTAATTCATCACATTGTGCACATGGGAATCAATTAACATCCAAAAGAAATTTTATCTAGGTATCTCGATTATTTTCCCCTAATAATTAAAATATAACAATACCCCTTGTAGTTTCAACGTGTTACTCAAAACTCTGTTTATTTTCACTTAATTTAACTTTTTAGTTAATGGTTCAGCTTCTGGATACTATTGCTTCATTTGTAGTATTTTGTATTTATTCAAACATCATTATTATTTACTGCAATATTTTTGACATTCTGAAGAATACTGAACACGCGAAAAATCTTTCTAAAATATTTATCCCTGATAGATAAAATTTTTTTTTAACTAATGCCCATTTTTACTGAAATATTGCGTTCTTCAAATTGTATATTATTTTCTAATTGGTGATATGAAAGTAAAGTAAAACATATAAATTTGTTAAGTACGATCTGTGACAACTTCTGTTTTAGGCACAACTATTTACAACAAAATCCTAAATTAAAGTTTAAAACAATGTCATCAAAATAAGCTTTTCACATTTTTACTCACCTTGCATTTTTACAATTCTTGGGTTTGTAGACAGCCCCACAAGGTATCTGAGAGTACACAATCATGTAAATAATTAATTGTATTTAAATAGTCACAACCTTTTTGATATTTCTGAAGCACAGTAATACATTTCATAGCATGTATTTTATTCGAATACATTTTAAGGGATAATTTGTATTTTGAATTATAAGACGAATTTTCTACTGTCTGAAATTTAATTCTTTATGTTATACAAAAGTCGGTGTTTTTTTTCCAACCCCCGATTAAGCTGCTAAACAATCAGATAAGTGGTAGAAGGTGGGATTGTCCGATGGGGGAACCTCTCTAACAATAACCTCTGCTATAACCGACGCCATCTCACTATTTTAAGCTGAACTGTAGGCTCGTAAACATAAATGGTACACTTGATGCTCCCCGCAAAGTGTTAGTTGCAAAGTGTTATTCGCTTTCTTTAAGCTGAAGGAAAACAATGCAGCCTAATTCACAAAGAAATAACCCGAGTATAAGATAAATACTTTATGAGTGGTTTGTCGTGCGTGAATGGTGTAGACAATTTAAAGATGGATGAACCAACATACACGATGAAGGGGGACTAGGAAGCAAGTATATTTAAGCAAACCTTCCACAAGAGGAAGGTTATGGGAGCGGGTTTGGGGGACTACAAAGGTGTCTTTATTGTTGAGTTTATGATACCGGTGACTACGATCAATGCAGCTGTTTGTTGTCAGACCTTACGACCACTATGAAGAGCCAATCAAAACAAAAGAATAGAAAAAAAGCTGACTTCTGCAGTTATCTACCCACTCTCACAGTGCTGCTATAACTCAACAACTCCTGGAACACTTAAATGGGATGTATTTGATCATCCGGGTTATAGACTTAATTGACTTAGCGCCATCTGCTTTTCATCTTTTCTGTGAATCGAAAAACTGTCTAGGAGGTCTAAGCTTCCAGATCAAGGAAGGAATGCAGATCCATTACGCGCATCACTGGCGGCAATGTTCTTCGAAAGGAGGATCAGAAAGCTCGTCCACTGCTATACAAATTCCAGAATCTTCACGATGTTTATGTTAAAAGTAACCGGGTTTATATACTACTTTTAGTAACAAATTCATTTTGTTCTGCGTTCTTATTTTTTTATGGTTCATCGGAGGTTGAAAATAAACATACAACAGTAAATAATTTTTTTTTTCGTTTTGCTTAGTTTTTATTAAGGAGAGGGTACCAATCCCGTTTACCCTTTATCATTCATATTAAAGCTAAATATTTATCATCTGTTCACTCTCATTGTTAAACCGCCGTTATGTATTGAAAGTATAAAAATATTCCTGGAAGTTTTCCTCCGCGAAGGATTTTACAAAAGCAATATAAAACATTAAAATTTCAATTATTTTTGACCGCAAAATAATTGAAGAGTGAATTAAGCAATTGTAATTTAATTAAAATGTTGTTAGTGATCAGCACTATTTTTTTCTCTTCCCCACCATCTTAATTGGAATAATTTTCCGTGATAAATGTCACATAATAAAAGTTACCATAAATTTATTTGACCTGAAATTTTTCCGCTTGAATTGCTTTATAAGGAAATTTAACTCTTGTAAACCTACGATATGCTCTTTAAATGTATTTTTTTCTCTTTTAAATGACAGCATTTTTTTATTACTGAAATATTTTGTTCGTTTAAGAGAATCATTATTTAATAAATTACTTTTTGCTACATTTTCAAAAAGTATGAATAAAAAAGGAATTAATTTCCAAGATAATGAACAGAGAGTCTTATTATAACAAAAAAGAAGAGAAAATAATATTTTTCGATTGAGATTCTTTAAATAAATCTCACAAAAATGCTGCAGTATCTAAAATAATATTTTTGTATTTCAAAGTAAGAATAAAACAAATAATGACGAAGTAAAAAAATGTGTTATTTCTCAATTTTATTCATATCGAAACCTGAATTAATACGGAAAAGAAACTTAGTAGTGATAAATTTTACTTTACTGAAATATACTGCTGTTTGTAGAAAATGCAACACCATGAAACAATCATCAGAATCAAATGAAATTTAATGCAGAAACGACTTGTACTGATACAAATAAATGATGAAATTTTCAAAACAAAAGAAACAAATTAAGCGTCCGAAATCAGTATTTGGTGCAGCCACCATGCGCTGCAATAAGTGCTGCTATACGACGTGGCATGGAGTCAAACAGATGTTGAATATCTGCTTGAGGAAGAGAATTCCATATCGCTTGTATGCGCAACCAAAGTTCGTCTTTGGAAACTGCAGGACGCGGATCGCGAGCGAGACGCCGACCAACCATATCCCACACGTGCTCAATAGGCGACATATCCGGTGAATAAGCAGGCCAAGGAAGAAGTTGCATGCGTTGTGCTGAACAGAAGTCTCGAACAGTCCGCGCAACATGTGGGCGTGCATTATCCTGCTGAAAGATAGCTCCAGGGATGCCTTGAAGGAAAGGAACGACTTCGGGCTGTAGCACTTCACGGACGTACCTGTTGCTATTGAGATTACCCTCAATTCGTATCAAATTGGATCGTCCATGATACGAAATCGCACCCCAGACCATAACTCCGGGTGTTCGACCACTATGTCGTTCAATAATACACTCAGGAAGGCAGCGTTGACCGGCATAACGTCTAACACGAACACGGCCATCATGGGTCCACAAATTGAAGCGTGATTCATCTGAAAAGACAACTTGGTGCCAATCAGCTCGCCTGTCTCTGTGCTCAAGAGCCCACTGCCGACGCAGCCGTCGATGATTCGCCGTGAGGGGAATCCTGTATAAAGGCACCCTTGCACGCAATCCACGGCGCAGCAGACGACGACGAATTGACGAAGCCGACAATTGTACACCTGTAGCAGTAGACCAACGTGCTGCCAGCTGCCTGGAGGAAGCTGTGCGATCATTCACCGCCATGCGGAGCAGGTGTCGATCATCGCGCTCTGACGTCACCTTCTGTCGTCCAGTGCCTGTTTTTCGAGTTGTTCGGTGCTCGTCGGTCCACTGCTTCCAAACTCGCATCACTGTGGAACTGTTCCGCTGCATACGAGCTGCTATTGCGCGATAGGAAAATCCTCCTTCTCGAAGGCCGATTATCCTCCCTCGTTCAAACTCCGTAAGTTGCTTGAATTTCTTATTCTTCCGTCGTGGAGGCATACTCAGGTCTCACTAAACGTTTGCCACTAACAAATAATCATAGACTTTTTTCAACGTCCCGCTACAGCACTTTATTTATACGCTTTCAGCATCAATTCAGAGGGCGCTGCGCGCGCCGCGCACGCGCGATGGCTCTGAAACTTTATTAATTTGCATAATATCCTATAATTGACATTTGCTGCGAATTTCATTTGATTCTGATGATTCCTTCATGGTGTTGCATTTTCTACAAACAGCAGTTTACAATCATCATTCAATTCATTATTATTATTCAGTTTATCAGAACTGAAATAATAAAAAATGATGCTTGCATTTTAACAATGCTTCAAAATACATATCTTTTTGAACAGTTTTTCTAAGAAGAAAAAATGATTTAGAATAAATATGTGATTGTCCCGCAACCTAACATTTTCAACACATCTTTTGAAATCAAACGAGAAAGCAAAGAAACTTAAAATTTTAATATTTGTTGTTTGCATTATTTTACTGCATTTAATTCGTTTTAAATGGTGATAGATGATCAGGTATGTTTTTTAAGCTTACATATAAGGAATTCTGTCTTCTTTATCTCCATAAAGAATCATTTTATTACTCACCTTCCACTGAAAAGAAATAAACAAACAATGTACAAAATACAAACGATGAAATCAGTAATATTTGTTATAGTGTTATATATCATATCAAACCATAAATGTTGTATTCTCCTAATATATATATATATATATATATATATATATATATATATATATATATATATATGAAAGTGTTATATATCATATCAAACCATAAATGTTGTATTCTCCTAATAGATTATATTCTCGTAATAGATAGATAGATATATATATTGTGAATAATTTATTTACATTTACACAGCTTACATTTTTACTCACTCTCTGGACCATTATACTCCTTTACCATACAACTTATTACCAACCAATTGTTTGCATCCTTTTACATTTTATTACCAATCAAACAATGATTTAAATCTTTTTTCAATTTATATGGTGATGATGTGTTATATTTTTTTTCATGTTGAGTATGTGATATACATCTTGAAGCTTAAAGAAAATTCCGTCTTACTACTCACATATTTGAATCTTCATTTCTTTGAATTTTGTAAGTAATTTTTATATTTTGATTTGTTGATAATTTTTAGAATTATAGATTTTATTTTTGTAGATTTTAT
>BMAW01113318.1:2390-23179 GCA_019974015.1 Nephila pilipes
AAAAAAAAAAAAAAAATGGAAAATAATACTGCGTTAAAGCACTGTACCGTAGAGTTATATTTACTCCCAAACTACATCTTTAATTATTAATTTTAATATTTTTTGAAAAAAATTATATGAAAGATTCGATGTAATTCACTAAATCAGTTATGAATAAATTCAGTACAATTAAGCAAAATTCAATATAGAATTTGATCATTCCGAAGAATACGAGAATATTCTTAAGTAATCCAATAATAACGAAGGAATAAAAAAAACTCAATTTCAATGTTAAGGGATAAAAATTATTTATTCTAGTACTTACGGTATTGAAAATCACACAATTTTTTTTTACAATTTTAATTTATTTTTATACAATTCAAATTACTTTAACTAATTTCGATTCGCTATTTACTACGCAACTTAAATGTACTTCTTCTTTAAAAAAATTTTTTTTGGTTCATTTAAAATATCAAATTAAACTTTCAGGTAAGCAGCAAGAAGATAGCTGGAGCCCGATTAATCTGAAAACACTTTTCTGAAAACAAGATCACAGGATCACGCAAGTTCTTACGAACTTCAATTTCTATTTACTTTTATTACATAATTAATTTACTTCTTCAAATAGGTAAGCATTCTCTTAAAGTATTTTTTAATGGTTCATTTTAATAGCAAGAGATGGCTGGAGCGCAGTTTAGACGACAATGCTTTTCAGAAAACAAGATCGTTTGAAAAATGGTAAATGTCCAGAAAAAAAAAATATTACTACGCAAATAGTTTTTCTCACTGATCGTCTTGCACACGGTTGCTACAAACTGGTTTCTCCCAAGGACAACGCCTTGGCGATCAGCCTCTAATTAGAAATTAGGATTTGGCGGGAGGGAAATCTTGAACCCCTTAAAGTAAAGATTCCCCGAGGATGCTATGCATCGAATCCTCGCGATTGAGACAGCCCCAACATGATCAAGAACTAAAATAGTGTACTCTTCCTTATGAAAACCTCGCAATATTCCTATCGTTCTCAGAATGACATAAAGTTCATTTTATCGTAAATATTACTATAGTAGATCTATAAATTTTGACAATCCTCTCTCTTACTCTCTCAAAGTAATCCTTGATGATGTGAGTGGTTCATTATTTGTAATTTTCTGGGTTGCAATAATTTATGAAATTTAGGAGTTACAGGGCTCGAAACTTCAGTGTGAGCATTGAACTGAACTGAATAGAACAGTAAATTAGAATTGCGCAATTTGATGTGTATTCGTTGATGGTGCATGTTGGATTTGTATAAAAAAATTTGTTCAACTTGTTTCATCGTTGTAATTCAACTTCTTTCACAGTCGTTTCACCGTATTTGGATTGTAAGTTAATGTTCTTGATTTAAATTGAAGTTTTATTATTTATTGAAAAAAAATAAAGTTAATTTCCAAATGTCTTTTAGAAACAAGCCAAATTATAACTTAATGGTGTCTTCGAAATGAATTAAATTTTTAAAATTAAGAAGTTCTATAATTGTTTCAAGGAAAATGTACAATATTATCATTAAAAGATCAGCTTCATTTTATCTTTTGAATTGTTTTCTATTTGATGAGTAAAATATTTTGTGTATATATATATATATATATATATTTTTAAAAATAGCACCTAAATGCAAATATACCTGAAAAATCATGTCCATATTCAACTTAAAGGGAAAGTTAAGTTACTTGTCTGTTACAGCCGTGTCCAATGATTAATTACCAAACGAATGAGAAATATCGCCAAGTATATTGTATCAAAAGTTAGGCTTCACGAGTTTGGAGATGGCTTGGCGTAATGGTAATTTGATGGACGCCGCTATAACAGACTAGTACCGAACTTTTTGACTAAAAAAATTCTTTTATAGTTCAATAATTTGATTGAAATACTATCGGGTACACACAAAAAAAAATTCCTAAGTTGTATGAATAATTTTCAAAACATAAATGTTACAGAAAGGAAGAATCTTAAACTCGGCATTTTATTTTCACCCTTATGTCTTAGTACCCTTAAAAATATCTATAAATTTGTAATATCTATATTTATTTTTTGAACATGGAATTTTGTTGGAAATTTTCATGGTAACTCTTTTATAAAACACGATGCTTAGCTCCAAGAAACGGTGTCAAATTTGGCAGGTGGGCGATACTAAAGCTGTTCCGGTTTTTTTAAGGGGGGATTTCTAAAATATTTTCAATACATAATAATATGAAGCAGAAATATTTTAAATCATAACTAATTAATAAAAAGTAAACTTTTAATGACTTGGCAGTGATTGTCTTTTATCGCAAAGTATTTTTACGTCTGTAATAATTGTTGAAATATGCAACCTAATTCAACTTCAGCATCTAATCTGTTTCTGTGTTTTGTTTTTGTCACAGTGTACAAAGAGAATGATTTTTCACATGCATTGGTTGAAACATGACAAAACATAGATTTCTGTTTAGAATCTTGTGAATGAATGAAAGTGCAATAAACAAAATTTAGGTACTTTTCTAATTCACCCGTATAAGCGATAATGTCTCCAAAAAGGATACAATCGATGCCAAACAGAATATGTTTTCTCTGTATTATGCCACTTAAGTCTTCTTGTGAAGATTTGCGCCAGCGAAATGGAAAAGCACCAAAATTTATTATAGGAATTTTTAAAAAGAAATTGTCACTGATGGTTTCATATTATTCGCAATTATGAATTTGACTTAGGTGTATTATTGTTAAACATTTTTAAACTGAGAATGAGTAATGTTTTTATAAATATCGACTGAATTAAAATGCTTGAAAGAAAATGCTCTTTTCTGTGATTGAACATAATGGAACATTTTTGATGAATTTGTGTATTCTCTCTCACTTTATTACATTTTTCTGTAGTATGAATGGAATTTGCTGGCTCACAAGAATATTTATAAAAATTTATCAAGGTATTATGCTTTAAAGAATTTAAGATAACTTGTAAAAAATTATTCTGAGCAATTTTTCTAAAGTAAACATTTTTTGGTACTTTTCCATTTTGTCGTCGCAAATCTCACCAAGCAGACTTTATTGGTGACAATACACAGCATACACATATTCCTTTTGGTGTCAGTTGTATCATTTTTGGTGACTTCCTTGCTTAAGCCAGCGAAATGGAAAAGTACCCATTTTTTTTAAAATAGCTCACGTTATAAATTTTTTTCGTCAGTTTCAACCATAAATTTATAAAGGGAAAAAATTATCAACGCATATCTTTTCCTTAACTTTAGAATTCAGAACTGTATGTTTTTCTTCTTTTATTTTAAAATATAAATTTTATTGATCAAAACTTTTGTGTACATAAAGAAACATAGTTGGATATATTGATATTTACTGTATTTTTTTTTTCCAGTTGAATTTCATGTTACAATAATGTTCTGCAGAAAAAGACACGTTGTTGATGCGGTTTTAAACTGTTATGATATTCCATCTAATGAACAAAAAATTGTTAAGGTAAGTCATTGTTATTTATAATTAGATTATTAAGAAGTTGTTTGTGATTGCAATATAGTAATTTTCAATTCAATTTCATTACCAGATGCTTGTAATAATACTTCAAATATTGTTTCAATCACTGTTATTGATTTGACAACCAGATTTCTTTCCCATTGACCTTGTTTATCAGAATTCAAATCTGTTATGCTTAATCATGAAGAAAATTTTTAAAGATTCAATGAGGATTAATTATTTTTAGTAATATTAAAAACTTTTAGTGTGTCCCACCTTCCTTTCCTTGAATGAATTAAAGAAAACAGTAACTGAATTTATTTAACTATTCTTAACTGCATTTGGAACTTTTCCATTGCAGGCGATAAAGTCTCCAAAAATCATGCAACTAATGCCAAACAGAATATGTGTATACTGTGTGTTGTTCTCAATAAAAGTCTGCTTGGCGAGATTTGCGTAGTCGAAATGGAAAAGTACCCTGATTTTACTTGCCTGTTCTTTCATGTCAATTCCTCTGATGCTCAATACTCAAATCTCTCATGTATAACAAAAGATACATATTTATGATCACAATCACATTACCACACATTTATAAGAGAAAAGTAATTTCAATTTTTTTCAAAGCAAAAAATTATTACATGCCTACATATTTGTACAGCCAGAAAATTAATTTCTTTTCAATTTACTCAAATTTTAAATGGTTTTCTGTGTTTTTCTTTGGTTGTGATATATCGCTATAGATTTAAGAATATGTTTGAAGCAACCAATGCCTTTAATTTCTTGAATTTGGTGCTATACAAATTCAGCTAGCTTTGATTCTAAACATTGTTTGGCCATTTCTTTTTGGTCTTATTTTACTGAATCCTTCTTCCAACACGTTGCATGCAAATTACTTTTTCAAGATTGAAGTTACATTTCTAATTGAAAATTCTATGTTCAAAGCCAGCTTTTTTTTAAAAAATTCATTATTTTTAAAGCAGGATTTATAGTTTCTAATTTAATTTCATTTTTAGATACTTAGATTATATATTTAAAAAAAGGATAGAATAAAAAAAAGATCTGTATTGAAATGAAGTAATGAAGCATTCATGAAAATGGTCATGAATGCCTTTGCTGAAACAAGCATCGAATCAAGCATGAGGCTGCCATGAAACACTGAAGTTAGCTGTCAAAATCTGTAACACATTGTAACTTATGTGCGCCTCTTAACTAGATTAAGATATGAGGATCATTCAATAAGGACTACCCTCGTATCACAAAAAGATAGAAAAGACAAATTATTTCTGGTAGATTTTTTAAAATTTTCAACATAATCTCCTTTACCTCTATACACTTCTTCAAGTGTTTCTCTAACTTTTTAAATCCATCTTACAAGCAAGATTTCAAATGGTCCTCAAAATGGGCATCTGTTTGGGTGATGATCTGTTCGCTCGATGTGAACCACTGTCTGCCGATCTATTTTTTAAAGTTTGGAAATGAAAAAGTTACTAGGAGCAAAATCCAGTAAATACAAGGGATGTGGTAATAATTGGAACTTTAATTCCATAATTTTGGCCTTCTAAACTGCGTGTTTGGAAATAAAAAGTCACTAGGAACAAAATCGGATAAATACAATAGATACTGTAACAATTTGAATTTTAATTCCATAATTTTGGCCTTGGAAACTGCGCAAGTCTGTACCTGTGCATTGTCTTGATGGAAGAGGATCTTTTTCTTTTTCAAATGAGGATGCTTTTTCTTTATTCCTTTGCTCAACTGGTACAATAACAATGCATAATACTGTCCAGTCATTGTTTTTCCTTTTACCTAGTAATTTGTATAGATTGTATTGCATGCATCCCAAGAAATCATAACGATCACCTGGGTGGTGAGTTCATCGTCTTCGATTTTCTCAGACCCTATTTGCTTTCAATAACCCACTGTTTTGACTATTCCTTTGTATCTGGAGTGTGTTAGTGTATCCAGGTTTTTTCCGCAGCTATGTATTGATGCAGAAATTTGTCAGGACTGTGATGAAAAAGCACCAAAATATTCTTAGAGCCGACCACATAAGTATGTTTATTTTCCCATTGAGAGTAAACTTGGCATCCATCCTGCCGAAAAAGTTTTCACACCTAATTTTTCATGGAAAACTGAAAACGTACCTTGCAATATGCCAATGGCCTCAACTATTTCCTGCACTTTGAAGTGTCAATCACTCAAAACTATATTGTGGATTTTGTGAATATTTCCGAGAGTGGTAAATCATCTTTAGTGGATGCTCAGCCATGTTTAAACTCCTTTACCAAGTTGTAAAAAGTTGCAAACACAATAGCAGATGTGGCATACAGCTTCATTCGGCTTTGATCCCTTTCGTTGAGAAGTTTTTTAAATATAGGTGTTAAATTATTGCTTGAAACTTACTATTTTCTATTTTTCTAAATAATCACAAGTTTCTTGCTTCAATGGATAATAAAAATGGAACTATGTAATGGAAATAATTGAGATTTATACTGCTGTCTAGTAAGTCATGCTTCTTACTAAAAATAATCTATTTTTGATTGTTACGAGCGCCATTTCTTGAGATTTTCTAAGGATTTATTGAACAACCTTCATAATACACAATCCCTCTGGGGGTTCATCTTCTTAAGATGGGTACGGGCATCATAACCCTGAGGTACCTCAGTGATCTATTTTTTCCTCTTCTCCTCCCTTTTTTTTGTGTGTCATAGGCTTTGTTTTGGGTTTTTTTTCGCTTGATATTTTGTGATATCAAGCGGAAAACAGTTATTCTAACCCAGTTTTATTTCTTATCTGTGTTTGTGATAATTCTTGTGTTTCTAAATAAATAAATTTTTAAAAAAAATTATTAAAATATTTAAAAATAAATATATATATATATCTTTGTGGTGTCTCTACTAGCACACTAAAAGGTCGACGGCGTATCAATGCCGATCTCCTGCATGCCTAGCTCTGGCAATACGAGGGCTCATTACCTTTCATGCGGAGGTACCTAGTGGAAGATTGCATGGGCGAGATTGGGAAAGGGTGTGCAAAGAGAGGAGTTGCGTGTGCCGTCGGTAACAGTTTTGGAACGTCATCCTGAAAATGTTCCCATAGGGAGAGCCTTGGTTGCATATGGTTGGATGGTGTGACCTCCCTCCCATTTCGAGAAATCCTCCGGAGGTCACTCGTTTCCACGTTAGGAAAGAGTGGAGAGACGGGGTCTGGCGGGGGCACCGGTTGAACTAGAAGTCAATTCGTGTTTTTCTTTCTTTCTCAGGCACTATGGCGACAATTAAAGTGAAATTCGTTTTGGCTCCCAAAACTGTAAAAAAATCTTTCAAATTGAATAGTGAAACATGGGCTGATGAAAATGCTACTTCAGAAAACTCGGACATATATACCGAAATTAACAACTTTCATTTCTTATAAAAGGAGATACTGATACTTTTGCTACCATATCTCCCTTTTTGATCCAAAAGGGAATTCAGGGTATGGTAGGAACTGTTTAGGAAATCAAGAAATTGCATTCTGGTGACATCTTAGTAGAAGTCTGTGATTCTAAACAAGCTCAACTTGTTATGAAGATGAAGTCCTTGGGACCTTACCCAGTGACAACTTCACCATATAGAAATCTAAATTACTCTTGTGGTGTGATATCCTCATGGGAATTGGAAAACATGTCGAAAGAAGAGATCTTTGGAGAATTTGCAGGACCAGCTGGTTTGTGGTGTCCGGAGGATTACGATTAGGAGAGATGGCAAGGTGCTTAATACCAAGCACCTCATCTTGACTTTTTCGACTCCTACCCGACCGCAGACTGTTCATGCCGCATATCTCCGATTGTCTGACCATTTATTCCAAACCCTCTGAGATGTTTTAATTGCCAACGATATGGCCATTCTAAGAATGCGTGTAGGGGACAATTGACTTACGCTCACTGTACAGCAACAGGACACGATAGTGCTTCCTGTAACATTGCAGAGAAGTGTTCTATTGTCAGGGAAACCACCCTGCATACTCTCGTTCTTGCCCTAAATGGACCGAGGAAAAGGAAATAACAACGGTGAAGACGCTGCAAAATTTGTTATATCCCGAGGCTCGCCGGGTAGTCGCTTCCCGTACCCCTGTACTGGGAAAAAGCTACACTACGGCAACCCAGACTACTAAAATTTCAAAATCCACGCAATTTCCTGAACCTGTTTCTACCACTAAGACACTGCAACCTACCAATAAGACACCAAACCAAAGAAAAAAATAATTATTCCAAAAAACCCTTCCTCTGCAAAGGCTATACAGACTAGGCCATTGGCCTGGTCGAAAGCTTTGCAGAGGCAAAAATTAAAAATTTCTGTGAAGAACAGCATTCCTCGCAAAAGACTCGAGTCATTGAAGGGGATGCGGTGGTATTACACCCATCGCCCGAAGATTATGACTCCATGGGGGTCCTGGAAACGGGACCTTCCACTTCCAGTGCGCCCATTTAATGGCTTTTGTTTCCTGGAACTGCCGTGGTTTACGACCCAGACTAGAGGATCTCAAATCCATACTATCTATGCACCTACCTGTCTGCATTGCTCTTCAGGAGACTTTTCTGAAGAGTAATATGACAACTCCAGTGCGTGGATATCATTGTGTACTACAGGATGTTGATGCCTTATCACCTTCTTCTGGAGGTGTTTGCATATTTGCATCCCAGAACTGTCCTCATAACATCATTACACTGACCACATCGTTGCAGGCTGTGGCTGTGCGAATCACACTTGCATTTACCTCCCACCTAACGATGTTGTGTCACAAATGGATTTAGACCAACTAGTTGATCAGTTACCAGCTCCCTTTCCTTCTGCTCGGTGACTTTAATGGACACAACCCTCAGTGGGGGTATGATGGTACAAATTCTCGTGGTCAGCAGATCGAGCAATTGATAATTTTCTTTTGACAATCAGTGCAACTTTAAATCCATTTCTTTTTATGTTCTTTTTAGTCAGATATAATGCTTAACTACTGATTTATTCATACCTTTAATGTTATGATGAGAAAGTTTGTGCAAAAAGTCAAAGGTTTTTCAAGAAGTTCCAAAACATAAAATTTGGAACAATCCATAGATATATTACAAAAATGTATTAGGAACCTCCATATATTTAAAAATCAGGGTTTCTGTATTTCCTTGTAAAGAAAGATAGTCAGGATTCCATAATTGTTTTTGTCCATCAATAAATGTTTTTCATTCAATCTTGTGGTGTTTCAACAACATTACTTATGTTCCAGAAAGTCAAATTTTTGTTAACGAAATAAGTTCTGGATCATTAGTTAATCGAATGATTATTAAAAAATAAATCTAATTACTGTATTTCAAGCTAAGATTATCAAAAGTGTGTGATATTTTATAAAAAACAGTCTGTAAAAAGTTGAAGTTATTAGAAGAAAATTTTCTGTGAATTGGGCTTATTGGTAACCAAATAACTCCTGGTATTTAACTCAGCATTTTTCTTTATAGCATTTATGTTGTAGGCAAGTGTAGCATCAGTTACATTAAATATTTATTCATATTTGTCAAACTTAGATGTGTTGCATATTCTTTGACTACTTTCTATACTATTCATTTTTAATAATTAAGGAACTTGTTTTTTTTTTTTTTTTTTTGTAAGGTGAATATTGAAAATACATGGAAGTAAACTTGAGCCTATTATGTGTCTCATTTGTAAATTGGAATACATCCTTTTTGCTTCTTACTTTTATGATTTTCTATAAGTAATCAGTAATGGTAAGAAAAAAATAAAATATATGTTTTGTGTGAAAATTTATTGAAACCTAATTTATGAAATTGTATTTTATACAATATTTTTCATTAACATTTTTACTATTTTTTTAGGTGATACGAAGTTGTGGAAACAATTTGCATGAAGTGGTTACACCTACAGAAGAAACATTTTTGGCTAGCATGCCTACAAAATTCAGAAATTATCTCTGGATAAGAAGAGGTAACAGTAAATTGTTTTAAAACTTTCTGCTTTCTCATATTCTTTAGAAACTTTATTGTTGCAAATTTACATGTTTCTGCCCCCTCAGAAGCTTATCTTTAATTAAGTATTAGTATCATGACTCCAAGGTACCCTAATGATTTTTTTCAGGGGGGGTTACTGTCATTCGTTAACACAGGTCATAATCCCCTGTCATAACCTAACAGTCATGCTCTATTTTTGTCCCATTATCTTGACAACTAGTTTTACCTTTTTTACCCCATATTTTTCTAATGTCTAGATTACATATATATAATGTTAGGTGTTACAGAGAGAGAGCCAGATTTGGCTCTTGCATAATAAATCACAATTTTCATCAATTTTTTTTTCATGTTAAATATTAGTGAAAATCTTTAATATATTATCGAGGTTTTTATACTAGAGATTGTGAATAAAGTAATATTAAGGTAAGAATGTTTTAATATCTTGTTTGAAGAAATGGCAAATGTTTAGCTGTCATTTACAGAGTAAATACCTTACTAAGATACCTTACAGAAATTCCTTAGTTAATTTAAGCCAAAAAATCACTTTGTAGAATTCAATTTAAATTAGTATTAATAAGAGTTATTTGAAACACATACAATTAAAAAAAAATGTACTTGTGTCAAATCCATTAATCATGAAGATGTGCACATTTTCTTGTTAACTATGAGAGTTGGCTAAGTTTCACTGTTTTCAATCATACTTGATTTCATGCTTTTCCATTAGCAGAATATAGTTTTGTTTGGTGACATTTTTCTGGTTCAGTGAAAGTTGTCAACAGAATTTAATTCAAGTATTTTTTTATATTAATAGATTATTTTTGGAGAATTATCCAAATAGCTATATATATAGCTATCTCAATATTAATTATTATGTAGATTGAGTTTTCCTTATGAATTTCACATCTGAATTAAAATGTTAATTATTTTAGTTTTCTAGAATTTTGCAGTTTTTTATGTACTGCACATGCTGTATATACCACAAATTTATTTAAATGATTGAAATATTTAGATTTATTAATGAGAAATTTTATAAATATGTAATTATGATATAATTCACTAAAAGTATTTCTTACTTAAAATTTGTTTTCTGATTGATTTGAAGTTGACATTTAATCAATCAGAAAACTCTGGATTCCTATAAATTCATTGTTTTTAGAATATATTTTTAACTTAAAAATATTATGTGCAGTATTCTTTTAAATGTAATTTTAATATTCTTTTTAATTGTATATCTTGCCTAAATTTTTTCTAAAGCTGAGATTTTATGAATCAGTTTATTTTACAGCAGTATTAATATACTTCCCCCTAAAAGTTCTATTTGTGTTAAATTAAGAATTTTGAATCAAAGTCTTTAAAAAGAATGCACAACCTACATTATATTACTATATCTATTATACCAAATTTTTTATAAAACATTTTTCCTATTTTGTTTTGAATATGAAATCTAGTGGCATTCTAAAATTCATAATTCATTATTTGAAATATATTTTATAAGGATAATTTGGAAATTAAACCTTTATTTCTGGAAGCACAAAAAATGACAGTGAATAGTAATGTCATATGTTTAGTGTTACAGAAGTTGATTGATCACTAAGGATTGGAAGAAAATTGCTTTGCAGTTTACTCCATGGTAGATTGACTAAAAATGAATAATAGCATATATATTCGTGCCTACTGTGAAGTGTTAAAGTAACATCAGTTCATTGGGCTCTAATCTGTTGTCACCAATAAACATGTGAAAGAAATTGATAAAATGACCTTGGAAGTCTGTCAAGCAACAATATCTCAATCTTCTCTACCCTTTCCTTAAATTTTTTTGAAATTGGTTGTGATAATACAAGGTTGTGACAGAAAAGTTGGGATGTGTGTAAAATAAACTCTGTGCTTGCTGAAACCCAAAACTATTTACCGAGGAACACAAAACACAATGAATGGTACTTCTTTCCAATTTGTGCTAACAAAAGAACACAGAATTGAGACCTGGATATCATATTGTTGTAAATATGAGTTGATACTTCACTGCAATGCTTCTCTTATCTAAGTAAAGATGGATTTACTGAGATGTCACTAGTCAACAAAAGAGAGTTTAAGCAATGACCTCTTCACCTTGGCAACATATTTGGCAACAGGTGGAAAGTACTTGAAAAAACTGGAACCTAATCAAACAGGAAGAAAGTTAGACTTTTCATGAATTTTCCCTTCTGACATCAGACCTGGCCGGAAAAGGTATAAATTCGCCTAGAGTTACAGTTGGGAGTGGAACCAGTCTGTGTATGGAATCAGTTTGTCTGCTTTATAGACCTGTCGAGGAATCACTGTTGGAGTCTGTCTTTGGAGTGTTTGTTGCCGACAGCTTTAATTCGATTCTCTGATCAATAAGATCAAAGAATTGACTGAAAGCTGTTGGTGCCTGAAGTGGATCGTGTATCTGCTGCGAATCGTTGAAGCATGCCCTGGAAGTGCAGAATATTACTGCAAAGGCTGTCCACAGTGAGGACTAATAAGTTGGTGAGCTGAATGTTGCTGTTGTAACTGTGACTGTACTTAAACGTGTTTTGTTCTTGTATTTGTGTCGCTAAGTTGTGTAAGTACTGTGTATCTATTATTGTCCAAGCTGTGCTTCCTGTGTGTTGTCATGAAGACTTGAAATAAAGTGTCTTTTGTTGTTATCTTCTGAGTTGGACTTGATTTTCTCTCCCATATAGAAAATTTTTGAAACAATATGTAAACTATGACAGCAAACAGCAACCAATAAAGTTTTATCGTACATACTTGCCAAGAAAACCCAGAAAAGCTGAACACACTTTGTCAGATAGGTCATGGCAATAATATTTTGGGATCCCATAGGAGCTAATGGTGTTTATGAAACGATTTAACTATTAATTCAAAAGCCTATTGTGGAACTTTGCAAATACTCAGATGAGCCATCAAAAAAAAAGTGTTAGGGCATGTTGACTTCTAGTATAGTGTTGGTTCTTAACAAAGTTGCCCACTCACCTCAGTATGCACCCAAAAAATTTTGTAAATTCCTTAGGGATGTATTTGATCATCGCACTTTTAGCCTATATTTCGCAACTAGGGCCTACCATCTTTTCAAGTACATGAAACAGTGGCATACATGGCATCGCTTTGAAAGCAAAAATGGGTTCCATAATGCTGTTACATAGACATCATTCCCACGTGGATTTTTTTTTATAAAAAGGAATTTCAAATCTTATAAGGTACGAAGGTCTCTCCTGATATTCTTTCCGTTAAGTTGTGGGTTAGAGTCCTGATACCTCTAAAAGATCCTCCATATACCAAGATTGATGCAGGTTAAATTTGTTGAGGCCCCAAGTTCTGTTAGTGTGATGTAGAAGTTTGGAGAAGAGGATGCCAACTCAGATGTCACCCTTTTCATTTGATCAAGACTCAAAACTATGAAGTCTGTTGCGTGTAATCTTTATGTTGCACCTAAAAGAAGTTAATAAACTATCAATCAAATCTTATAAAGACACCATGAGAAATATATCATTTGAAATGGTGATTATGTTGAAAAATAATTAACATTGCAGTGTTTTCTAATGTGTATTATAAAAGCTTTGTATTTACGAATGTCTGTCGTCAATCCTCAAATGGAGATTTCTTTCCAAATAGTCCTTGTACTTACAGCTAATGTTCAAACTAATCATCATAGTTTTCAGTTGAGTAATGTTTCTTTGTAAAGGTATTTCTAAACTCATATTCGTCATTGAAAAAGAACTGTTTGTCTTGGACTTCCCTTGCAAACAACTGAAGTTCCATTGGCTTTTTTTAGTTCTTTGAAATTTCTTAAATTATCTTATGAATTACTTTGAACGGATTGAATTTCCTTTTTGAATTCTTTTCTTTTTCTCTTGTTATTACTGTCTTTTTTTTTTTTCCCTGATAGGATAGTACTAAAGAAAATTTAATATTTTCTGTTCTTTCAGAACCATTATTTTGGTTTTCTTATTGTTATGAGGCAAAGAAAGATATTGTTTGAATTTTCATGATATTTTCAGTAACCATTCTAAATAGATTTATATCACAGATTTGAACAAAAATGTTTTATTAATTGAGGGTTACTTTCATAAAACTTTTATTAACTCGAGAAATCGTTTTGCAATGATTGCTATTTTAATCTGAAGTACTGACATCGTTGCAAGTGCAAATTGTTGCTTCAAAACTAAAAGTCTGATTCCTTTTTTACAACGTTTTTCTGTATTTCACTTTGTGTGTGTGTCATCAAATTTTTAATTTAACTAACTTCTCATCAAGCTAGAGCTCTGAAACTTTGGAAATTGTTCTTACTCGCTTATCAATGCTATATGTAGACATTTGCGACTAGTTTTAACTAATATTTCAATATTTTTTTAATAACGTAGTTTGTGTAGAAGGTGGTGCCATCTATGAAACATATATTGAATTACGCTGAGAGAGTGATCTTAAAGACGAGAGAGAGAGATGAAGTTTTTTACAAAGTTTTAACTAATATTTCAATAATTTTTTAATAAACTTTGCTACCATTTAAAACGTTAATTTTTATCTTGAATTATTAACTTATCATTTAATGCTCATGGCAGTTTCATTTGATTCCAATGCTTTCAAAATATTTATTTTTGGAAGTTTTCTGTATATGCAAGTTGCCATAATCTTTTACAGATTTCATTTCGAAAAATATCTCAATGAATTTATTTTTTAACATTTTCTAATTGTGTGAATTATTTTTTTTTTATCTAAATTTCAAGTATTGAGTTATTTTATCTTTTATTTGCATATATTTTAAAATATTTTCTAAGATTTTAAGGTTGGATTTGTGATAAGGTGTAACAGTTTTCTATTATATAATAATAAAAATGCTAAAATATACTCAAAATGGATTTCAACAAGATACAACATCTACTAATGTATCATAGTAGTTGTTAAATATGTGATAATCTGCACATAAAACTCATTCCATAAATGCACTTGGTATATATTTAAAACTATGAATTACATTTTCAAAAAAAATAATAGACAAAGTTACTTCACATGATTAATTGATTTACTAAAAAATGCTCAAGGAAAGCCAGTCTTTGTGTAATAAGTTTCTCTTTTCAAACCATTTGACACCACCAATTAGTTGCTGATTTTAATTAAATTAAATAGCAATAAAATTCTTTTAGATCATTATGTATTTTGTACTCTTTCTCTATCTGTACCTGTCTACTCTCTCTTGATTATATTATACATCTAAGCAATCTTCAACAAAATTTTTGTTTCTTTATCAGAAATAATTTTTTTAAAGTAAGATAACTCATTTTGCTTAGTTGCAAGAGTTCAATTACATTTCATTTTTGTGAAGCATATTATTCAATTAAATATTATGAAATATATTACTTTGCCATAATGAAAATTTTATTCTTTCTTTCCCACTGTTTCATGTATTTTTGATATCCACAATTAGAACGAGCTCATTGTAAAATGGTTTTATGCATTAGAAAAACGTGCTTTACGTTTGACAGGATTTAATATTTAACTACATTAATATTAATTAACTGAAGTGAATGGCATTCTGTTTTGAAATTATATCTGTTTTTGCTGTTGTATTCTTTAAGTTATTTTGAAACATTTGTGAGGAATAAAATCAATACTTTTATCAAGTATGAATGGAAATTTTCAATTGATAGAATTTCATATACAAATGTAAGTTTCCCATAAGAATTAAAATAATTTTTTTATTAGTGCTTCATAATTTTTTACTTATTTATTATTTTCAAAAATTATAATAAGCATAAATTATCATTGAATAATAAATAGTTCAATGAATTGCATTTATTAAATATTTATTGGATGAAATTAGTAAAGTAAAATATTTTTAAAATTTCTCTGGAAAGGCAAAATGTACCAAATAAGTGCTCTTTCTGTCACTTCTATTATAACTATAAAGAGGGGGGGGGGATCAAATCACTCTCTTCAAAGCTTACTTTAAGAACAAGGTAAATTTATTATAGAAAGTTGATGCAGGTAATTTATACCTCTACCTCTTACTTTTAATGTGTGCAATTGAAAAAAAAAATCATATTTATCTCCCAATATATGCATACATTATATATATGCTCCTTATAGGATCTTTAGATGAAAAAATTTAATTTTCCTCTCTAACATATAAAATAGAATTTTAAAAATTAACTTCTCAAAAATCAATTGGAGAAAGTACAGTAATGCATTATTGTAAATCATGTATTATTTGATTCATTATTTTGATTCCACATGTGAACTCTTTGATTCTACTCTTTGGGTTGAACTTATATTTTCTTTGTACCATTCTGTTTATCTGTATGTTAATCATTTCAAGCTCAGTATTTATATATTTTTTTCATATTTAATGAATGGAAAGACTTCTGTAAATTTTAAAAACCTTTAATTTTTTTAATTCTTAGGTGATTTTGTAGTAGTTGATCCAATTAAAGAAGGTGGAAAAGTTAAAGGAGAAATTGTCCAGATCTTGTTAAAAGAACAAATAAAATATTTCATTGATCAGGGTGTATGGTAAGTATTTTAACTCTTAATTGGTTTGGTTTATTATTATTTTGTTGGTAATAAGTGGTATTTGGTTTAATAGTTTGCTTATATTTTTATGAAATTTCAGTAATCTTTAGAATTCGCAATTTTTTTTTGAAGAATGTATTTTTTTATTAATGTTTTTTTTTTTAAAAAAAAAAAAAAAGGTTGTCACTTAATAAAGATTGTGTGGATTTAAATATATTTTATTCACACACAGATTTGAAATTAGTCTAAAATTGTTGAACTATTCAAAAGATATAGCCATTTATTGTAGAAGTATAAGAGTATGTGGAATTATTAAGATGGTATTAAGAAATCTAATTAAATTTAATGCAAAACTTAATTTAAAAAAGTGCCTCAGTAATATACAAATTGTTAAAACAAGCTTAAAGGATTTGTGTTTAAGTAGATTAAATGTTTTTTTGCAGCATTAACATTTTTTTGCATAACAGAGGTAAGCTAGAGGATAATAAGTGTACAAAAAAACCAAATTCACCTAGGCCTCCCAAAATTATTGAAAAAATGCATGATTTTATGGCAAACAATTGTGCATCACTGAGAATGATTGAAGAATTTTTGAACATCAACAAAGAAATTATTCAGAACATCCTGCATGTTTAAATTAACAGTCAGTGCTAAATTTGTTCCACATTCTTTAACCAATGCAAAGTGCACATCATAAAGACATAATGTCAGCACTTGAAAATTAATAGTTGCAGGTAATCAAATATATATTTTTATATAATCCTACAAAGAGATTAAGTACAAAAATATAAAAAAAAAAAAAAAAAAAAACCCGCTTCAAGTGAGAGAAACAAGACAAGTTCAATTCAAAATAATACTCATTACATTCTTCAATAGCAATTCATTAAAATTTATTACAGCTGAACAAAAGATCCCTGTCAAATACAGTAATATTTTAAAGGGTTAAAAAAAATGCTGGAATATTGGGATGATTATTGTTTAGAGTTCATTGCTCTGATAATGCACCCAATCACAACTTGCTTATTATTTTTAGATTTTTGTCATAAAATAATGCCTATGTGTTAAATCATCCATTGTATGTGTTTGATTTAGCACCATGTGATTTCTCTTAATTCCCAAAAATGTTAAATGAAGTTAAAAGATTATTATTTCAATGATATACTTTTTTGTGTTAGTTCATTTACCTTCTCACCATTTCTTTGAAAACATATAACTAAATGTAAAATCTAATTACAGTACTAACACAGGCTAGAAATGGTCGATCCTTGTGTTATTATTTATTTTGTATTTATAATTTTTATATTATGTAAAATATGTTAAAAAATTTTTAAAAAATTTTCAGGCCGGATTCTAAAGAATTTTCTGTACCAAGAATACAAAAATCTGAAAATGAATCTTCAGACTCTAGTGAATTATTTGTAAATACCAACAGACCTTATGTAGATTACCCTTCATCATCAGAAGAAGAATCAGATGAGGAGGAGGAGGAAGAAGATGATGATGATGTCAAAAGCTGATCAATAAAAAATTTTTTAGAAAACTTTCCATATTCATTTAAACTTCTCTCTCTCTCTCTTTTTTTATGTGTGCTTTCGGTATTTCCTAGGTTTTTAGCTGCTTTATCTCTCTCACCTTTTTAATGCAAATTTGAAAGCATTTTTGCCATAAAAATAAACAAAACTCTATTGTGAGTATTAGTGATGAAAAATAAATTTAATTGTAAGTTTGTAAATTAATTGTATGTTAATTTAAACTGAATTGGAAGAAGAAAAAAAATATTTCTTATAGTTTAATGAAAATGTATCTATGTGTGTATTTTCTATTTTCTTAATTTGCTGATCATAAATAATTTGTGTAATCTATTAGCAGATTTATCTTTCCAGTAACAAATTTGTAAGAAATTTTGCAAGCTCGTATGATTTTTAGCTTTTTATGAAAAAAATGAAACATTCTATTTTTTTAATTCAATATGCTAAAATTTCCTGTTTGTGACAGTGGAATCAATTCAGTTGAATTATTCCATTATGAGTGTTTTGATTATGTAAGATAAGCCTCATATTATATAAACTTATTATAGCCTTTACAACAAAAAAAGGAAAGGTATCTGTGAATGTATTTCTGAGATTTATTTTTATAACTAATTTATACATTAACAATCATGCATATTACTTTCATTGGATTATATAGAAAATTTGTATTTCTTTTTAAGAATACCAATGTTATTGTCAAGTTTTCTTATACCTAAATATGAAAGCCTTTATATCATACAGTAGACCGGAATATAAATTTAACATGAGCCAACTGACGCTGTTGATAGGCATAAAAAATGTTTAGTTAATTATTAGAAATCCACTTTCTTGTGATATTTTACAGAGGTAGAATTTTTTTTCCTATAGGAGAAATACAATTTTATATATAGGATGTATACATTTTGAGACTCCTTCCTACACTGGAGGGTACCATGAACTTGATATCTACTTCATGACCTCATTCCAAGGGACTCCCACCAGTGCCCGCTGAGGCAAGATTGCGGTCCTCGCAGAAAGAAGCAATTTGATAGATCCTTCATCTATATGCCCAATAGTTTTATTTCAACTTTGTAATTATTGCACAAAAATATATTGTTTATTTTGCACTTTTTATTAGAACCTGCTGCCACCTATAAAGAAAATTCATATTCAATTGGAGTTCTCGTCCTGTCCCCCGTCTAGTGCAGATTGTGAAACCCTACTGCCAAACGGGGTTACTCCTAGTGAAAAAAAAGAATAGTTAATTTCACAACTCAATGATATTTGAGATTTAAAAAATAAGGAAAAAAAAGAATAAATGCTTAGAAGGCCTACTTTTGATGGACATTTTGCACGTATTATAACCTGCTACCACCTGTAAAGAAAATTCTTATTCGTCCATCTACTTGGAGTTCTTCTCATCCACCCCAGCTTGTGTGGATGGTGGACTCCTACAGCCCAGGTAAGGTTACTCCTAAAGGGGGGGGGAGGACATTTAATTACATAATTCAATGATATTTGAGTAAGAAAATAAGAAAAACGAATAAATGTGTAGGTGCATTACCTTTCGATGGACACTTTGTATCAGAGCCTGCAACCACCTGTAAAGAAAATTCATATTTGTCCATTTACTCGCAGTTATAAAGAATTAAAAAAAGGACAGTCAATTTCATAACTCAATGCAAATTCAAGAAGAAGAAAAAAGGATAAATGCTTAGGTGCCCTACCTTTTGATGGACATTTTGCACTTTAAATTAGAACCTGCAATCACCTGTAAAGAAAAATATAGAATAAGTATTGAAATTCCATAGGGAAATTTCAATATGTATTTACTGTAAGTGTAAAAAAAAGTATTTTAATACATTTCAGTAATGGATGAAGATGAAAATTTTCAAAATTCGGAAATAATTGAAACTTTGAAATGCAGGTGTACAGAATAAATATGTTTCCACTTATTGTATGCCATCTACTCCATTTTTTATCTAGATAAATATTCAAAAAAAATAGAGCAACAAAATATAAAAGAATCCCCAAGTTGTCTAAAATGATTATAAATGTCTTTTAAACGAAAAAAAATTGTTTTTGGGAGTTAATCGTATTAAGGACGGTACTTAAAAATGTAAGGAATTATTTCAGTTATTTAATTATCCTGGGCTTATTTTCAGAAAGTAAATTAAATTCTCTTGAAAGTTTGAAGATATTTCTGTTATTGAAACTTCTAATAAATTTATTATCAGGTAGGAATTTAAGGATTTGAGTACTTCATTGAGTTTCAGTTTTGGATGTTTTTGCTTTCTGTCAATCGACAATTATTAATCTTGTTATTACAAAAAAAAATTCGATCAACTTTTTCTAAAACATTATATCCACCTGGTGTTTTATCGCCTTGCATAGTTATAGAAAAATTACTTTATCAGAAGTTTTGGCTATTTATTCTGTATGAATCTCCATAAACAGAAAACTTATTCAAAAGAAAAAGAATATCTTTTAACGTATTCTGAATTTATTAAACCTTATCGAATTTTCTAGATGACAATTAGGTTTATTTTAAAATTCAATTTCTCGAGTTATTGCATGCCTCACAGACTTTAGTCTGTCATTCATTTACAATGGTTCTCATACAGATTCATTCTTATAGTTGCTAACACAAGGACGTTTTAATCACGCCGATGACGATATTCCACTTTGATCTCATTAGTTCAATAATACTTTTACATTTCTTTCAAATAGTTCTACATATGTTTATTTAAACTGTTTCATTTGTTTGTTTAAACTGCTTCATTTAACATTTATGTATTTTCACAAGAATATCACTGCATTGGCTGTTTTATCGGCTAATTTTTATCGCTAAAGTGTCTGTGGCATTTCGTTAAGTACTCCTGATACCTTGTAAGATAAAGTATTAACAGTTTCCGAATTTATTCTGAATAAATTTAAGCAATTGTAACGTTTAAGACTTTGGCAATTGTGTGAAATGATTCTTTGCTTTCGAAAACTTACTTCTCAGTTGCCTGGAGGAAGAATATGTATTTTATGCAAATTTGCTTTTAGGTGGTGATTGATTTAAAAAAGCGTTTAAAGAGAGGAGACAATTATTTTAGAGATACTTTTCGAAATACTGACTTCACGTGAGTAACAATTTTATTTAGAACTCTTTGATTTAAGTTCAGCGTATTCTAGATAGTTAAATTTTAGGGATTTTTTCCATTTCGCCGGTGCTGGCGATGAAGTCGCCAAAAAGATTCAGCCGACGCCAAACGGTAACACATGGATCAATAAGTTCCGAGACTAACCCAGAGATGGCGCTC